>BEXV01001201.1:37184-48972 GCA_003118195.1 Hemicentrotus pulcherrimus
CCCCCCCCCCCCCCCCCCACCCCCGAACTTTCGTTTCATTCACGCATGAAAAGGGAACAACCAAACAAAAACATCGTAGTATAGACAACAATACAGTGGCAGCTGTGGCCGATTCGCCTTACCATAATGAGCCCCATGCAGTCAGAAACGAACGGACATTTCTTTCGAGTCAAGTTCATGAAGATAGGCTTATCGACGGCGTGCCTATGAATAATTTAGAGATAGCACTTTTAGTAAATAATTTCAGGCCACATAATTTACCCTATATAGCGGCTGGCAGCTGTTAAGGGGCCCATGCATTCAAATGCTTGGCACCGCTGGCTCCCATAACCACAAAAACTACACTCACATACACACACGCACAGAGGGCATGATTGATTGAATCGCAAACATTGACAAACGACACTGCACTCGAGACGTGAACGGCCTCCAGCTAAATAGGGCAGACATAATCCCCTAATGACAGCAATCACTCTTCCCGGGCCTTTTCAAAATGTTCACTTACGTACTCGGGTCAATGCAAACGAGATGGTGCGGCCGATCAAGCGATGAAAATAACGTTCTAAAAATGCGTCCTCCTATAGTTTCTTTTTCCCTTTCTTCAAATACAGCATATTCCTCTGTATATTAAGGAATCGTACTCCTTCAGTAGCTTCAAACAATTCTCCTTCAGTTATAAACTCGATGTATTCATGCACGTTTCTTTGAACCGCGCTTTACCTTCTTGAAACATCGCATGCCCATTTACAGTGAGCCAACTTCTTGAATGCGGGGAAGGGCCTACCAAATATGCCGCACCGGGCTGTCGGTGCGTCTCGTATCCTGGTTTAAACCGGTTTGTCCCAGCTGCGACAGGTTCCTACGAAGTGGCAAAGACCACTAGTGATTTAATTTTGCAAGGACTGAGGAGGGTAGCAATCGAAATAATATTCGAGAGAATATATCATTATACACTCGAAGGGCACATCCTACAGGCTGGTGATGCATGGTTCATGTAGTCGATTCTTGCATTATTACTTTCTTCGATTCGTCGAGGTTCATAAGCTCTAATAATAGATGATGAAATGCCTAATATGAGTAGGCTATAGCCGCGCTACGCAGTACGTCACTGGACTCCAGAGCCAGCATATCCCGCATCCCGTGGGCCATTTAAAGCTAATCTTGAGCTCAGGTATGGGAATCGTTATTTGAGAAAAAAATGTTAAGATGTATTTTGGATTGTGTATACCGTTGTAGATGAATAAAAAATGAACACAATAAACGAACAAAAACTTACTTGGCATCATCTTTGATATATAATATTCATTTTAAAAACTCCCATTAATTTGCACATAGTGTGTTATAAGCACATGGTGTCGGGCCTACTTTAATGCCCGGATTTCCATATGTTTCTATTGTCATAACTCATCCACTATACAATTTTGTTCCAAAATTGTTTGGCACATGTCAATTATTTGTAATCTTGAACATTGTTAGTTTCGTTGGATTCTGTGAAAATTTCTTTTCTATATATTAACCAAAAGTCCAGTTTATCTTTTAAAGACCGTCAATACTACTGGGCTGGAAGGGATTACACCACACATTGAGGTCACTGACAGGTGGCTCTCTCATTAACTCAGCTTTCAACTAACATACGAAAAAGAGGATCATGGGCCGGGACCAACAGGCACCGATTGGGGAGGGTTTTCTATATAGCTACAAGTAGGACAGTGGAGCTTTAATTTTTGACGAATTTGGATGAAAAATCGAATGGAAGGCAATTTGACTCCCGGTGTAGCCAGAGAGGCATAACGGGCGTCATTTGACCATCATGCACGGCTCGAGGACAATTACCACCCGAAAAATTACCCCCTAGGTTAATTAACCCCTGGTCAATTACCCCCCAAGGACAATAACCCCCGTTTAAACCAACAACAAAAATGCTTTTATCAAAACCAACTTATTATCAGGATAGACTCTCCCTTTATTGAACAAGGGGGTAATTTTCAGGGGTGGCGGGGTAATTGTCCTCGGGTGTACATTTTCCACAGGGGTTAATTGCCCTAGGGGGTTGTCCTCGAGGGCTGGTTGTTTTTGGGCCTCGAGGGCTGGCTTCCTTGGGGGGGGGGGGATTTTCCGGGGCTGTCCGGAGGTAAATGTCCTGTTACGATCAATCACATTTACGCATCGTCATCAATGATTGACTGGTGCAGTTTTGACGGACCATGATTTAGCATTGAGTGTTTAATGCTGGTTTTGTGGTAGATTGGGTGTTTTGATATAAAGAAAAACTTTGATACTGTATGACAATATTTTGGGGGGGAGATTTAATTTTAATTCTAAAAAAAAGCAACGTTTGTTCTAGTCTTGGGGGAATGAAATAACTGTAGTGTGGTAATATTTTTATATTACGTAATTGTGATATTACAATAGTCATAAAGATTGTTAAGTTATGAACAACGCATTATGCTGTATCTATATAAATGTTCGTTTATCAAATGACAAAATAAGCTTTGTTATAATCATGTTTCAGTTGTATAAACAAGGACTTGGGAAAAATGTTATGTACGAAAAGGAGTTTTGAGAAATAAATTCAATAAATACAGTGGACAGTGGCTATAGAGTACCGGAGCTGTGACATAAAATCTATTTTTTTAGAACTTTCGTATAACACTGAGTTCCTATAGGAAATCTTTTTTTATTCAGATGGTCATATTCAATTGGTTTTCGACATTCGAACATTATTCTTAATGTTATTTAAGAAAATGAAAAAAAATTGAGAAATTCAAAAAGTAGATTTTTGTATAAGACGTCACACTTCACCACTCTATTACATTTTGTTATCCAAAACACTATTACAATAGCAATATTCAATGCATATACGTTTTTCATTTTTCTGTTACCTATTTTGATCACGGGATATCGTTTCCTCTACGATTCTATAGTCCTATGGGCGTAACTATAAAGGCTGCGAATGACGGAAATTACGTAAGCTCCTAATATAGAGCTCTATAAACGTGTCCGTGCATGCCGCATAAGGATTCAACAATACATCGTTATGAATGAAAGATTGCATGATCATTTATCTCGGATTTATCCAGAATGATTCCGCTTGTGGCAGGGTCAAGATAGAGCATGCAGATTTACACGCTGATAATGTCATTAAAATAATGTAAAGCGGAGAGCGATGAATTACACCGCCTGGCTTGGATATATTTTAATGAAGTCTTGAAAAGTGTTTTAGTTTCATGTTTCGTTTCCTGGTGGATCGATCGCGATGTGACTAACATAGAATACACCCCCGTCCACACACAACACTTTCCGTGATTAGGGAGTAACTATATCGTTTCGGGATATTTGAAATTGTGTGTGTGTTGGCGCTTACTCAGGATACGGCGTACAACGGAACGCGGGTTTAGGCATCGTTTCGAACAAGAACTCAATAAAGAATCTCGCCTAAGTACGCCTTATCACGAAATCAGTGTTGTGTGTGGACGTAACTAGTATAAATAGTCGAACTAGAACGGTAGAACTGGGTGGGGCTTAACGTGACCTCTCATTTCCGCTTCCATTTAATGACCGCAGTAGCAAACTGCGAACCTATACGACGTTCCGCTATACAGTTTCGCGATTAATTTCTTGTTTGTGGACACTCTGGATTAAATACGATGATTCTTTATACCACGTTTCCTTGTAGAGGTTCGGGATAAATTGTTTTGTGTGTGGACACGCTGACAGTGGCGTAGTATGATTCCCCTCAAGGGTGCACCTGCGTATACGTCCTTATCTGAAAATTAAATGCGAATTTACAAGGCTATTAGGGGCGCATGGGAACGGTGGTTTTAAGAAGCTTCTTCCTATCTCATCCGTTCTATCTATCCTTCCTCGCTTTTTGTCCCCGTTTTATTTATGTTTGCCACCCCCTCCATGTGACTCTATATATAGCTACGCCACTTATGGGGACAGCTTTACAGATGCTATGTCCCTTCTGCAGCCAATATTAAATTCCGTAGAACCGTTGCATGAATTTGTCATGTGTGTCCTATCTGTGAAATGTAATCGTTAGAAATGCCCTAGTATTCAAATATGCAAGGAAATCCGTTTACTTACTAGATTTCCCTGTCAGACAATTTTGAGTGACTGACCGACATCTGTTTTTAACTGTAACAGAACGTTTCTCTATATATCAAAAACCTACTTGTATCATGTATGGGCAAAATTAAACTGAATGAATCCTTGTACAGCACAAAACGTAAGAACCTTCAGTATATGGGTCTGAAAATCATACCATAACTTAGGTGATTTCAATCACTCGACAACAGTTAATGGTCGTTATTTTCCCACTAAAAAGTATGCCGTTGAAACTTAACTTTTTTCTTTTTTTTGTTAAACCCGCAAATGGGAGATAGTACCTTTAAAGACTGGATGGAGGTGACTATAGGCCGAACCCTTACCCTGGTAAAGGTAGGAGGACCCTGCAGGCAGGACAGCCCGCTATTCAGTCATTGGTCACATCAATGCAGGTGCACGTCTGCTATGGTATAGGCTCATTTAGGATATGAACTAGAAAATGCATAACCGACCAGCAAAAAAAAATGAAAGTTGAATAGTGTGTACCAAATTGACATGCCAAATTGGATTAAGAAATGTGCTCGCCGTCTGGTTACCCCCTCTCAATATACCTGTCAGCTGAATAGGATCACGTTTCTACATTGATGGAGTGGTAGGTTTTATTCAAATTCAGCATTTTTTTTTTTTTTTTAAATATCAAAAACAGGTTATAAATGTTTATAATGTACATATAAGATCAATTTGAATATGTAATAAGTGATAACATTTAATATAAATAGGAAATGAAATAGGGTGTATCTGTAAAAGCCTATGTAGCTTGACAAGGTAACCTTAAAAGTACTGTCCCATTTTCAGGCCAAACAAATGAACAGACTAAATTCCAACGGAATTTGTAAGATAATACTAATTTAGAACTCCCCTCACAGCAAAAGGGCTTGAAAATGGATTTTAGTGGGAAAATAACGACAATTCGTTGTCGAATCGTAGGCAATGAGTCTAATTTAACACTTTCTTACCGAATGGAAGTACGTTTTGTCCTGCACAAAGATTCAATCAGTTTAATTTTGGCCATTACAAGTAGTGGGTTATTGAAGAGGACAAAATTGCTCATGTAGGTTACCAGTCCTGTATCAGCTTATCTAAGAAAAAATATGTCGATCAGTCACTCAAATCCGAGTCACAGATAGAACATGTACATGACATATTCATAATTCCTGCAAAGTTCTAAAGAATTTGATGTTGGCTGCAAGAGACAAGATATCTATTAAGGGGGACTACTTCTAATTGAAGCTATACTTGCGCCCTCTATATAGCAAATAATGCCTAATCGGTGACCATAAATTGGTTCCCCATGATCCTCTTTTTCTTATCTTTATTGAGAACTGATTTGATGAGATAGCCACATGTCAGTGACCATGCAGGGCGGTCTAATCCCTCTTTGCCAACAAGTGCCGGCAGGCATAAAGGTCTAGTGAAATCCAAATATAAGTTGATTCCTTTTTTTAAATTCAAACGTCTAAATATATTTCATACAATTTAAAATATTGGTTAAGCCCCACTGTCCTATTTGTAGCTACTTGCTCCATCTATATAGAAAACTTCCCCCAATCGGTGCCTGTTGGTCTCTTTTTCTTATGTTAATTTAGAGCTGAGTCACTGACCTCGCTGTGTGGTCTAATCCCTTCTGGCCCAGTAGTATTGACGGTCTTTAAGATAATTTTTTTCGGACCTGCATGCTAAGCTCCACCATAAAAGAATGCTCCATCCCTGATCCCTGATGATATCATTTGTCAATCATTCGACAATGATCCCAGAGCTGACCATCTGTTTACAATAGACCATATAATACAGTGTACCAGCATACGACAAGAAAAGAAAGGTAATGTGGAGGTAAAGTATATGCGAGCATTAATTTCTTTTGTGAGCATCTGCTGAGCTGGGGCAAGTTACGTACCACTGTTTCTCGTTAACTCACTGATGATTGACAGATGATGGCATAGTGGAATGAGATTGGGGTATTTTTTTATGGTGGAGCTTAGCAGGTCTGAGATAATCATTTTAAGAAATATCTAAAAATCTGAGATATATTTCAGTGTTTGAATAGCAAAATATTAGTTGTATGCAGCCCTGCACATCAACAGGAATCAACCTAAATTTGGATTTCACCCAACCTTTATTAAATAATTGTGTCATTCGACGCATTCACACTCGACGGACCTCCAGCGAACGCAACTCGATCACGATCGAAGCACAGATTTGCACACTATGTCTTTACAACAACTTGTATTGGACAAGACACAGTATTTTGTTCACATAATGAAGATCAGACTCTTGGCCTCTAGATATCATACTGCTTGATCGTTCATTTTTTTAATAAAATATGACAACAATAGTAGTATGGGCCTGATCTACGTATAGATCGGCCCGCCACCACACTATGAGCGAGCACGTATATATGAGCGCGCACGTATGACCAGCACGAACACACACACAGTGCAACCATCATGCATACAACTATCAACAATAATCCCTTCGACTATACAAGTCCAAAATATTCGATCCATTTCATTTTACGGCCATAATATCAGGTCTCCGGGGTAGGCTATTCAGTCACTAGGAAGTGGAGAGACCTTTTTTTTTTCTATTAGCCTCCGGCCTCGGATCCGTTGATCACCCGGGGATGTATAACCACTATGTAAAGCACCGTATTACCTGCAGAATTGGCCATAATATTAATAGTTTTGTATTTTGACGAAATAGCGTCGAAAGCGATTACTAGCTAGTGAAACAAGAACTCACAAGGATTCTTCTTCTTTTCATCATTCCTTTTATACTTGAATTCCTTTGGTAACCGACTCTCTGAAATATATTATACACACGCACGCGCGACATTTTGTAGGACTACTTTAATTAACGAACGATGACGGATGACGCACATCATGCATGGCAGAATGCCAAAATAACTGCCTCAAACCAGCTCGAACCGGAATGTCTGAAACGACCCTCTCAATAACGACATTCCGAAATGGCAATGTATAAGGCAGACATGATCATCCAGATTGTTCGCTGCAGGCGAGCCGGCAGCGGCATAATAACAAAATAATTAAACGCTATATCGATATGCTGAGCTCTCCTGTATTTTCTGATCAAATCTTTTATCAGCGACCTTATGGGCATATAGTAATAAAATATGTAGAGTACTTACAGACGGTATTCTGTATTAATTGCTATATAAATCCAGATTATTATCATTTAAGTACCTAACCTTAGTGCGATGTACATGAAGCCTGTAGTACTATTCGGTTTCTAAAGTTTCTTGGAACACCGTTACACCTTATTCGTCTAACCAGGGATATGAGAGTTACTCACATACACTGGTCTAACATACAACTCCGCGCCACCCATGAGCAGAACAAGACATGATTCAATGTCAATTATGTAATCAGACAATTAAGCCTGCATGACCGTACCCGAAGTAAAGCAGCCCGGAATATTTCAGAACAATGTTTTAGCGTTGATGGCACCAGAAAAATGGCGACTAACGTACACAAATACGGATCGTGATAGGGTACCACTATGAACATGACGGACAAAGAAAGAGGACAAAATATGCAGCTCCTCATTCTACCCTCAACAATTGCTGTGGTAGACAAAGGAACATCCCTTCACTGTTATTATGTAAAAATGTGTAGAACAGGTCTAGCTTTATGTTAAGGGGGAGGGGTTGACCCAGTGGTGAATCCAGGATTTTTAGGGGGGCAAAATTTCAAAATCGCGCCAAACAATATTTCGCTCCGTGGGGGAGGGTATGGTAAGCACTTTAAAAAATTGTTACTATACCCCCGTGATCCGCCCCTGCGTTGTAAAAAGAGGGAGTGCAAACTCTTGTAATTTATTCAAACGCATTCGTGAGTTCTAAAGCGTAATGATGGGATGTATAACATTCCACTTGGCTTTGAAGTTCAATGCAACGAGCCGCTTCCACTGCGGGGAATTTCGGAGGCCAGACACCAGTTCCATATTTATTACAAAATATTAAATTATCGGCATAATTTTTGTGTAAATTATAAACTTTATATGGGGATTGTAATGGGAATCGTGCATCAAACAATCATTCAAATTTAGCGGCCGCCCTTCCTATAATGTGTGTGCCTGAGGACTACCCTATATCTCTCACAGACCATGAGAGAAACAAATTTACCAAATATATGAATTAGTAGGCGGTTTCCCGGCAAATTTGTTATCATCATGTATTAGTCAAAACATATTCTTTCACATGTTTGGTAATGAGAGCTTCCATTTCATGTTTTGAAATTGGGGCGTTTTCAATACTGGTCTTTACCTTTAATGTCCCGTTAGTAATCCATGATTTACAATCAACGATAACTTTAAGTTTGCTAATGCGTGTTTTCGCGTATTATTTTTTTGTATTTTTTGAGTTTGGAGAAAAAGGAATGAAATTACACAAGACAGTTTGTGTTCGCCTGTTCTACTCATTACACATTCAAAACTTGATGAGAAATCATTGAAAAGGACAGCGAACAGTTGAAGGGATACCATTTTCTGATGTAGGAATTCCAAATCCTGAAATTCCATGCGCTCTTTTATCTCACCCCCAGGTCAACAGTTGTAGATTAGCGCATAACTTTCCGGCGGCTATGAGCATAGGGTCAAAGGAAAGCGGCTTGTTTCTGCTCCTTTCCTTCACCTCCCTGATTGGAAAATCAAAATTAACAGAAACGCCTGATGCTTTTTTAACAGTTTATGGTAAATGACACAATCAATAAAAACATTTATATAGCAAAAGTATCCGACCCATGTTGATGCTTAAAGGTACTTGCAGCCAATCTTATATCTTTGCAGGAATTATGACTATGTCATTATGTCCTCTCATGTTAAATATAATAAACATAGCAGCAGTGGCGGACCTAGGGGGGCGGCTGCCGCTCCCCCCCCCTTCCCTTGAGAAAAAATTATGTATAAACACGCGATTTTTACCTTTTGGGGGGGTTGCCCCCCCCCCACCCCCCTGGCGCTCAAGGGGGGGGGGGTGCAAATTTTTTAATTTTCGACGACCCAAACACAAAATGTGCTCACTACCCCAGACATCCCAGTTTTACTGTATGATAGCTGCCATCGGGATTATTTCTTCATAGTACAAGGGACTGACTGACACCTCTTTTCTTTTTTCTTTTTTGGTAATAAAACTAATACTTACATAGAATGTGCTGTTACAGGTATAGCCTACGTACGTATATGAGCATATGTATACATAATTATTTAACCCACTAACTGTAATGGCTAAAATTTAACTGATTGAATCTTTGTGCAGCACAAAACGTACGACCATTCGGTAAAATGGTCTGATAATCAGACTTTTACTTATGTGATTGCAATCACTTAAATCCTACTAAAAGCCCTTTTCAAGCCTTTTTGGTTTGAGGGAAGTTCTGTTTTAGTATTGTCTTTCAAATGACGTTGGAATTTAAAGTGATTGGCTAACATTGTTAGGAATTTAAAAATATCTAATTCTGTTACTTGAAAATGGTATAAACATGCAAGGTATAATTTTAAAATATGTCTCTGAGAGTCTCAAGTCATAAAACCTTTGGGAAGTATTTGAAAACTCAAGTAACGGTCTCTATTTAAAAGGTCTCAGAGACGCGATATTACACGAAATCGTGGTTTGCGTTAAACTTACAGCTTTTCAGTCTAAACAATGGTAGTTTTCAGGGTTTTTTGAGTACTAATACATGTACCCATACACATGTTTCATTTAGTTTGAGAATTTTTTAGATCGGCTATTCGCAAAGCTAGCCAATCACTTTAACCTTTTTATTTGTTATGGACTGCAAATGAGACATAGTACCTTTAAGGCGCCCTCGAAGTAAATTACCCTAATTTTTGCGCAGCCAAGCCGAGCTACGTCCCGTGTGCTCAAAGCAGTGAGATTCCATCTCACGGAGTATGTAATCTACATCCAATCAACTATATGCATCATTGGGGACTTTTAGATTTGCACATCAACAGCTGCGACTGCAACGTGTGACGTCATTTTAAGGCATTGCGCATGCGTCACGTCGTCTCAGTCAGCGATCGAGAATGCGTCAACCATGATTTTTATACGGTACTAGAATACCGCGTGTGCAAAATATATACTGTTTCTCAGGTAGAAAAAGGAACATTCCTTTCCTGCTATAATGTAAAAATGTGTAGAACAGGTGTCACATGCATATTCACCTGTTCTACACATTTGTACCAAGAAGTTGCTGGTAACTTCTTGTTTGTACATAATAGCAGTGAAGGGATGTTCTTTTTTCTACCGAGGCAATTGTTGAGGGTAGAATGAGGAACTGAATATGTTGTCCTCTTTCTTTGTCCGTCATCCTCATAGTGTTACTACCTGCATGCAAGTATATCGTCAAGAGAAATCTAAGAGATTTTTAATTGCAGTCAACGTGGACACTTGAGTACGCTGACACGCATGATCAATCGGCGCTCGTCGTGTTCTCGTCCACTCAATCTAAACGTCCATATTAACTTTTATTCGACACTCCGAAAAACTGGAGGAACACTTAACAACAAAATTGTGTGAGATAATGATAAACTAAATGTTAAATTTGAAACATTCAATTTACATGACAAAGTCATCTTTGTCTGATCGAAATCGGTTAAAGGAAGGCTGAAATATCTATACATAATAACCATCTCTTATTTGTGGTGCCCCACAAATAATTCGGTAATTTTTAACCAACCGTTGGAAAAAACGAGTTAGCGCTTTCTACGTTTTATTCCAGCCAATGCCAATGTTGGATATTAAATTTAGTTTGCTTTTTCGTGTATTGTTATTATTAATTAATAAATTGACGGTCACCGTATTTTTCGAAGTGGAGATGGATTGGTATTATCGTATTTAAAGGTTTTTAAAAAAAATTGGTACAGGGTCATGAATTTGGTTCAAATTAACATTTTGGAAACATATGCGATCCTTCGATGTTCAGTGATCGTTGTCGCGGTTGAAATCGAGCCGAAAGCGATGAAATTGTAAATAATAAACTTTTTTCGTTGTAAAGCCCCCTCTCAAGGTCAAGATATTAATTTAGCTATGAATCAATGTTTCTTGAATAAAATCGACCGCTTGGCTATTCCCGTTTGGAAATTATATATCACAACTACATATTCTGATATTTTCATGGTCGCAGCTACCATTGTATGGCCGTAGGCACTATTTGAAAGTTATCGATATTTACCGGGAGCACCCGTTAATTCTAATATTTAATTTTTCTCGAAAGCAATAGTGTTTTAGGGGCTAAAGTTTCTAGTGCTTATAATACATCCACAGGGGCATCCAAATAGTTCAAAATTGTAAAAAATCACTATCCAGCCAATTTTCAAAATTTCCCAAAACTTTGTATTACCTAGGGACTGGGTAACATTGTAGAAGGTTGATGACAAAAATTGCTTAATTTTTGTATAAAATGTTACTTACTATATTCCTTCTACTCTACTAACCCTCTGACAGGCAAAAAATCCTGAAAAAATTCTCAAACCACGAAGATGTCTATGGTTTTCTTTGAAGGCGTCGATGTCAGGCACCCTCTAACAGTGATTAAAGGAGCTACACAAAGGAAATTTACTAAAAACTGATAATTAGAACAAATTACATATGGATGGAAAGATTTTCTCTTGAAAAACACGAATAATTTGCTGAGAAATCATATAGATATCGTGGAGAGGC
>BEXV01001201.1:81119-91945 GCA_003118195.1 Hemicentrotus pulcherrimus
TAAATAGACAGATATATAGATAGATCAACAGATAGATAATTCATTTTTCAATTAAAAGTATCATTTCGTAATTGATAGCTGTTGAGAGTGTTAACATTAGAATACATTACTTAAAATTTAAGAAAATGACCAGAGACTAGGATCTTCTGAGGGAGATTAATCAAAATGACCTGTTCAAACATAATTTATACAATTTTTCTTCTTCACATCCACTACGCTTGCCACACTTAACCACAAGAAGTCATGCAATCAATCTTATTTCTAATGAAATACAAGAACTCGAAACAGGTGGGCAGCTATGCAAGAGACACTCCTGAATCATGATTCAAAATATATAATTTGCTCAAAGCCAGAAGGGAATTTACTCATATACAAACATGTACTGAAACACTTAACTGATATTCTTCTGGCTCTCATCTGAAACTATATGAGTTATGGGGGGTGTTTCACAAAAATCCCAAGTCAAAACTAACCCTAAGTTGGACTTTAACATCATGGAGAGCCATTTGTAGCCTTGAAATAAAATAAATTCAAAAGCAAAAATTCAAGTGATCAAAAACATGAAATCTCCTTGATAATAGAAAATATGAATGATTTGAATAAAAATGTTATGCCTTTTAAAATAACTTTTACAAAATATCTTCAAAGATGCTTTAACAACTTTCCATAATTCTTAAAAATCAAACTTAGAGATAAGTTCAACTTAGGATCTTTGTGAAACACCCCCCCCCCTTCCCCCTGGTTTACATTAAGCTTAATCTCACCTTATCAAAGAGTGGCTTCCACTTCTGCAAAAGTGTTTCATCGATGTGGTCGATGTGGTTGGATGTGGCGTCCAGGAGCCGTGTCCGGGTGTCGTGCATGGCGAAGGAATTGTGGGCGGGCATGATGGTCAAGCGTGTCATCAATGTCCGGTGATCAAATGTCCAGTTTACAGAATGTGGATCAGTTTAGAGAGAAGGGAGAGAGGTACAAAGAAGTCCTTTGGTGAATTTTTTGTTTGTTGAGCAGAGACAAAAGATGTGGTTTATATTTAAATGTAAAAGTTATGAAGAAACACTTCAAGCCTTGGGCAGCATAAGTTACTTCAATGTGTTGGTCCAATCAACTTGCTCAGGTCAGCTCTTCCAATCCATATTTTGCTTGTGAATCAATCCAATTACAGATCTCATGTTCAAGTGTACAGCTATAAACTTGAAGATGCAAGGAAAATATATATATGTTTCAGTGGTACTGAAAAAACCTCAACATGAGAATTAAAGATGGATGTAGAAGTCTCTCGATATTGTTAGGAAAATCTGTTGATAATGTTAGAAAATGGAGCAGTGCAATAATGTCAGAGTTATGCCTCGGGACTGAATAAATTTTTATATGGTAGTCCAATGATGGTATTCTCTGCATTAGAAGAATAATGGTGTTTTTATTTTTTTAGTGCAGGAGACGAAGATGCAAAGTATGAAAAGTGGCTAGCTGATTGTAGAAACAAATAACTGTGATAGTTCAGACACTAGCATTGATCAGCAACATCATGGCTGATATCATGTCAGATATATATACATCCCCAAAACATCGCATGACAACATAAACCGTTTCTACTCTCATGAGGCGAAAGATCAAAAATCACATTAATTGGTATTCATCCATGATGTACGTTGCAAGGAACCACTGGGAAATCGTATCATGAATGCACAAACTCAAGTTGACGCTTAAAGAAGCACCCTATCCTAGTTAAACAGGGCTCAAGAAACATCAGGTGTGTTTCCACCTGCTGTGTCAACATAGTCCACAAATCCAGTATGGTCTTTACAAATCTTCTTCCCGTTGTCCAAGCTAATCCTGATAAGTCAATTTGTTGGTTGGACAAATGACCGCAGAGGAGAAGGGCTTTGGAAGAAGACGCCCGTGGACTGAAAGAATTATGACCCAATCATCGGCGGCCTGAGGAGGCCACTTAAAATGCAAAACTTGGCTGCTCCAGCCAGCTCTGCCCTGCCAGGCGTGAAGATGCGGAGAGCCACCACAACTAGAGATGGGATGCAATATGAAACCAGAGCGGGCGAGTGTCAAGTTTTGGGGGAGGAATACCAAACGGCAATTTTCCAAGTGATACGGCTGTGTAGGGATGCGCTGTCTTATGTAGATGTCGACTTAGTAGCGGATGACGGGTACATCCGCATAGCAATCTTATGGGCTGAGCAGAGATGTGCTACGCAGGGTCATTAATAGAGGGATGATGGCGGGAGGAATAATGATATTATAATAGCTTATTATCTTGGGATGATACATATTTGCATAGAGGAAGGAATCAGGGGGCTGGCTTTGGTTTCTTGTCACGCATCTGTTGAATGGCAAACAGAAAAACTTGCGACATTTGGTGATTCTTTCAATACTCATACTCTCAAAGCTTGATCACAAATAGCTTTTTTCCCATCTGTGTTGAAATCAGAGGTTGGGCTATTGCTTAAGCATACAATCACACAACAGAGATGTTCATTTGTGTGGAGATTCAAAAAAGATTCATTTTAAAGCTATTTAACAGCTGCGCCATAATCTGCATTTGACGTCACACTGTAATGTATCCAGCAACTATTTCTCCATATACTACCCTCCTCATTCATACTCACATTGCAAAAAGGAGGAAACTGGTGGCAAATAACTTAACTGAATCGTGAGTGTTGAGAGTTTAATCTGAATAAACTAAAATTACAGGGTGTATGATATTATAATCTTCCCTTCTCTCCCTCCATATTAGGAGATTGGGACAAGGGTGGCAAGGGGCACATGCTACATTAAAAATTAATCATCTCTATAATACCAAGAATTCTCTTAATGTAAGTCTGTTCTGACAGAAGTATATTCCTCCTTTGTAAAATCTTATAAACCATTGTGTACAGAGGTGGCATTTTTAGATTTTACATACAAAATGTGTGCCCCCCCCCCCAACTTGAAAATAAAATTCAATGTCAGGGGAATAATGGTGCATCTACCAATACCCACCAATATGAAATCCTGTATAGATACATACAAACACTATTTTAGTATCATGCACACACATATTACAAGTGTATTTTCTATTACTTTCAAAAGCTATTCTCTTCTAGACTCTACACATTCACATCATCAGTAGATAGCTGCTCCCTGTTTCATCAAACTTTCAATTAAAAGCAATCTATAAACTATTGATATAACCACTTCAAAAAGACATCACATGGTATTTGCTATGGGCAATATTGAGGCACTTATCAATTTGTATCCGTAAGTGTTATGAACTAGGGCCCTGTCTTTCCATCACATACAAAGATGTTTTTGCTCACTTCACTCATGATGTTTGTCCCACCAATATTGATTTAAATCAAATATATCACTTCATCAGACTTTAAGGTACTTTACTTTGATATTCAAGTTTCGTTCTAACATCAATATTGATAAAAGTATTCAGAGTGATAAATGGCACTGTCTCAGAATTTACACAATTTAATTTATCTTTGAAGTTAATAATAATGATATAATGCCTTAATAGTCTAAAAGAAATCGAAAATTGAAAAGGTTATCAAAAATATGGTTAAAACAATCTTGAAGAGGAATCGATCGGTAAAAACAACAAAATAATATCTATTGAATACACAAGACACCAGTGCGTTTATTCCCAAACCTAATGATTATGATGTTGCAATGTATAAACCTATTAGAAAAGAGAATTTTGTTATGGCTAATGATTTTACAAAATAATCATGACCTCTAATTTCAATGTTACTAACCTTATTCACTCCTAAATAATTTCAGTTCTTATGTATTCATACTTATGATGCATTATTGGTACCGCATTGAATACTGGGTGATATACTTATTCTGCTCTACCTCTAAGCAAATATCCTTAGGGTCATGAAATATACTTGCTTGGCAAGCCATTTACTTCATCATTATTATTCAAGTATGGGAAATATTTCCTTTGATTGCTTCTTCATTATCTAAATCTACAACACCTCGAGGCGTAACACACTCTCTCATCCATTAATCCAATGAATTACATTCTCACTTTGATCAATTCGTATGCCATAAGGGCCACCCGAGTCCCCACTTAATGTGTTCCAGTAGGATGATATGCCATGATGAATTCAGTAATAATACAAATAAAAATAAAAAGACACATTTATCTAGTATCTTTTCACAACAATACATTCACATGAATATTTGTATGACACGCTGTGTTATTTTTAAAAAAGCCATGAACAATATACTAAAATGGTAGCACCCTGGTATATAAGTGAAGACATCTCTTGACTTGATTGATTTTTGATCCAAACTTTAAAGGTAAAGACCAGTTATGGTCATGCGATTGCATTGTGAAAGAAACGTTGTGGAATCGATCAGAAAAGGTTGATCATCTAGCATCTGCAAGGTTCTGGAATCATCAAAATGATAAGAGATTTGGCCCATTCTTCGTGAAGTTACAAGCACTATACACAGAAAGATGTATATGGGACTACCCTATATCTCTCACAGACCATGAGGGAAACAAATTTACCAAATACATAAATTAGTAGGCGGTTTCCCAGCAATTTTTTTTAACATCATGTATTAGTCAAAACATATTCTTTCACATGATTGGTAATGAGAGCTTCCATTTCGTTTTTTGAAATTGGGGCATTTCCAATACTGGTCTTTACCTTTAACTTTTTGGGCAAGGTGTTTGGTCCACATTGTCCCCCTGTTTGTAAAAGGGTACTGCCAGCCCTGAAGGCCAAAGTTTCATTAAATAGCATTTTTTAAACTCGGGCTCAAGATGAAACTCTCTGCAGAAGACATAAGCACGATGATTGCTTTTGCGCATTATCAGGTTGAAGTCTAACACATGCCCTCTATTTAAAGAAAGGAAGAACTCTCCTAAAAACCTTGATTTTCCTTTCAAAAAGAATTTGTGATTCAGCATGCATTTTATATCTCCAGGCAAAATCCTTAATGGATATCATTTTCACCTTACTGGCCTCCAGAGTGTATTTCTGCGATCAAAGCCAAGAGAACATTGCAATCAATATTGATTGATTATGTTGCCAATTTGCAGATTCTAGCTCAAGGTTATCTGGGGTGAAGGTAATGAAACATTGTTTCAAGAAAAGAAAAACGGCAGTGCTACGCCACTTTCTTTAGGAAAAATACTACAGATATGACATAATCCCCAGCCCCTGTTCACATGGGAAAGATTTTTGACCAGAGTGAGACTATCTGATCCCTGCCAAGTCACGTTCACACGTGACGGGGCAATACCCGCAAATACACTTCACATCTCTATATCGATCTTATAACACAAAGCTCAGTGAATACTTGCAGGACCTTTGTTGCCCACACTTGCCATCATTCCATTTACACGTTGAAAGAAATCTGCAGCGGTTTACTGGGTCATAGCTGAATGAGCTTTTGGTGATGAATCCTACATTCTGCCCTTCTCGTCATACAATTTGTGGCCTGTTCTGACCAGTAATGAAAGAGGAAAACTTATTGGACATTACTTTCCCACAAAAATACCAGCACAGATATGTAAATGACTAAATGTGGGACTAACTCTTCCGTCGATCCACCTGATCACCCATTTTTCTCCTTTTTATATAGACTACATCTCATTTTTAACATCTTTCCCATAAAATCTGGTTGGCGTATGACGGACATAAACTATTTCTATTACTATTTCATTTCTTTAAATGACTGAATTTTATATGATCCAGTTGTGAAACCTAATAATATTTGTTTCCTTCTTTCATTGGCTTTGTATTGCACAAGAACAAGCATTGCATTGATCTGCATACTACCACTGATGAGTCATGCTTTTAAGGAAACATTTTTCTCTGATGTTCTTCCACACTTGCATAATACAATAATAACGCTCAAAAATTATTTTTCACCTCTTCCCCAAAACTCAAACTTCTCTTTAAAGGCACATTTTGAAGTTCAACTTCAATCTGTGTCAAAGATAATTAAATGAAATCAAGAAATCATGATTATCAGTATATGATCCAGAAGTTGTGAAACCTAATAATATTTGTTTCCTTCTTTCATTGGCTTTGTATTGCACAAGAACAAGCATTGCATTGATCTGCAGACTATCAATGTATTAAAGAGATAAAACGGCTTAAAGGCACATTTTAAAGTTCAAATTCAATCTGTGTCAAGGATTAATGAAATCAAGAAATAATGAGGATGATACGCCGTCGTCACCAAATTTAGATCAACAATAATTCCCACTAACCAAATCTGACTATCTTCCAATTATCTAATTTGGAACATCACAATCTCTTTCACAAATCAGATCACTTTTCAGTAAATCCTTACAAAACAACTCCCATCATTACCATAAACGTGACGCAGCATCCGACTTGAATGGAAATCCGGGATCTCTCACTTTCTCTCTACATGTCTATTGATTTATAGCTTATCTTTCTCCTTAATTTGATACAATTCATCTCTAGTCTCTCACAGGGTATATATTTGGAAAATGCCTATGCTAAGAGTCGGCTAGATTACATTTTGAGCGAGGTAAATTGGGCGAATCACAGTCCCTCTCCTCCAGCAGTTCAGCTTAATAAACGCTTGATTACAGCTGTACCTGGCAGCAGTTCTTCCGACTTAATCGCATTTCAGCTGTAAGGCTGCGGATATTCTTCAATTTGATGCAGCTTCTTGCCCGGGTTAGTTCACTGTACCTTTATCCAATAAAATCATATGCTGGAGGGGAGTTAATAATACAAGGGCATCCACACATACAATTTGTACATGTACTTTATTTAGAGCATTAAAGACTGAAGTCAGCTTACGTGTATGTGGTATACCCTAGAATTTCTTTAAAAAAATGACGAGGCAGCATTAAATAAAGGAATTCAAAAGAAGTAAATCCCAATATAAATGAGGTAAATTAATAAATTAATAAATGAATGATAAATCATTCAATCATTCATATACAAATAAGTTAAACTCTTAATTATCTAACTAATGAATGAGTTGCATCATGCTTTGCTTCAATCTAAACTGTAGATAGATCAGGGATAGATCAAGACGAGTGCATGCTCTAATTGTTGATTAAACTGATCAAACAATAGCTGCCTCAACTTTTTTAGAAAGGTTTTAAGCTAACTTCATAAATACGTGCTAACTAGCTGAGATGTTACACCACTAAACGAGGCCGACTTCCATGACCTCAACAATTAATACGATATTTTTTTCCTGACTGAACTTCGATTAAAAATGAATTCCATGTAATCTACTACTACACTTCCAAAAGGTCGCAAGGCGTGTGGATAAAAAGCTTGCACCAGTTTCCATGGAAACTGAGCATCATGGGATTTGTCAGGTAAGACATCTTTCCAAGAATGAGATAGATTGATACAAGATAGACTTTTTGTATGTGAGCATGGAAAGATTCACGTCGGCTCTCCTGTTTAAGTAGAGTTTATGCAAGTACCCAGGGTAAAGAAAATCAGTTAATTACAGAAAGGAGATATCTTTTTGATTAGAGTAGAACCTTTGCATAACAAGTGTGTGTAGGAGTGTAATTCCTTCAGGTTCAACAAATAAATGCTAAGAATACATAATGATGTATGGAATTAATGGGGGAGTATGGGTAGAACTGGAAATCTAGAGCATGATGATTGAAATTTTTTCCCTGATACAAACCTAGCATAATCGACATACAAAGAGGCCACACAATTTAGAGAAATTTTGGTTTTCATGTCTATCTCATCAAAGACAGCTTTACCCATTTTACAAACATGTACTTCATACTGAATGAAAATTTTCAATCATATTGTTTGGTTCCATTATCTATCTTAATAAAACTCTATATCTAAATTTACATGCACCTGTTCTGAATTTTTATATAAACAACTAAATTATCTACATCAGAAAACTTGAACTTGCTCATTATGTTTTATAAAGCATAATTAATAATTGATATATCATGGAAGAAGGGGTAATAATCAATATTTATTGGTAGCAAGTATATGAAGGAATTAGGGTCAATTGAAAAGAAGTGTTCAACTTCAACCTCATCTAGAGCACTAAGAGCAGGCATACATAAAGGCCTTGAAACATCGACAGAGCATTATGCCGAATCTAAACACATCTTTCATGTGCATTGCCATGCCAACATGTGCATATTCACTGGTGCACATCTTTGCAACATGAAACACAAATCTATAACGAGGTGGCCATTTGATAGCCTCCCCATCCAATGCAGTTCAGACAGTTCATCATCCATGGATACTTTACACAGAAGGGACTCCAAAAGACTAACGGCCATTCACACTAAAGAAAATGTTTAATAAAACTCAGAAACATCACATCATCTATAATAGGGGGAGCATACCGGGTAGATATTAAGAATAATAGGATAAGGATATTGACAAAAAACATCATATTTTCAGGAGCTCAGTTTACATCGCATGTTTAGTGTCAGCCTACATCATGACAATTGGTAAAAAAAAAGCAACTGGCCAGTCATGACAGCATGCACACCCTTGTATGGCTTTCATTAGGAATGAACAATGTTTTTATAGGCACTGAACCAAAATCATTATTGAGACTTTGTTGAAATATACATGTTTGCTCAAACATTTGTCTTACTATACATGTACAACATTTTAGAACATCATTCACACTAGCATATATAACATAGTTATTGAATATTCTAGCAATGCCATTAGTGTATTGCTAAACAATAAATGTTGCTAGTCTGAATGAATTAGGAAAGGTAACCATCAGTAAACAGCAAATGACAAGAGAAGAGGACTTCATTGGAGCATGGTGTAATGGGTTACCAAACTTAGGATTCAAGGGCCAGTTTCATGAGACATTATTTTCATAAGTCTGAGTTATGGACATCCCTTAGAACTGCATGTTACTAGTTTAGCAATAGTAAATCGAGGCCTCAATTGGATGTTAACAAATCTGATGATTTTGTGAAACTGGCCCCAGACAAACAGGTAGGTGTTAACCTCTTCTGGCAGTAAATCACATAGTTTAGAATGGATTGTATACTGCTATTTTAGCTACGGTACTATACTAGATCACAGAATCTAGAAAAATTGATCTGGGGAATTATTGATGCTAAATATGAACACAAATCATGCATAATCAATGAGCACTGAACCATTATAAAGACAAGAGTCTTCAAGACATTCTTCATTTCCTTTTCCTTAGCTCTGGCTCTCACTGAAGTGTATATCTCTATTTCTTTATATTATCTCTCTTTTGCGGTCTCACCCGATGGAAAACATATTATTATATAATTTAGAAGCAATTGACTATATTTACTTTTTCATCATTTCTTTTTTTCCAAATTTGTAACTAAACCTTTTGTCTATTGTCTAATATACACAAATATATCCCAGAAACATATTTTTAACATACTTTATACATCATTAAATCCCCCCCCCCTATATTATCATTGCTTTCTTAACACCTCAGAAATGTATTATACCTTTTAGGATTGCTCCATTCAGAGTTTGATATAATAACAAAGAAATAAATAAAAAATCTATTCTTTTTCATCTCCCCTTTCTCGATCAACTCTCAATGATAAATATTAACATAGTGTTAATACTAGAGCACCTGTGATTTATGGCACAATTTAGAATGATGGCCTAAACACATAGGGGCAATAATCAAAAGGTAAACCATCATTATCTTTTAAACAGCCCTTATATGTTGACTTTGAAATATAATCTTTCATAATATACTGTAAAGGAATTAACTTCCATGCATTTCACAAATGGTCAGGATTCACGTAATCTTTTTGCAACAAAACGGTTGTATCATAAAGATCACAACATAGAATTATGGAAGCTTACTCCATATCTTGCCACAAAAATATCAGTTATTAAATGTTCATGAAAGATTCATGTCGTGCAAGTTTTGGGATTCACAGTATAAGTAACTACTTCATTTCCAAATATATTTACAATAAGTATTAAGAAGTCTTATCTACCCTATAATTATTTATTTTTTCTCAATTGGGGGATTTATTCCTTTCTTTAGGATGCATGTGTGCAGAGGTGTGGACAGAAGAAATGTTTCAGTAATATCTGTAAAACAGAGACAGCACATCATTCCGTATGTTTAGAACCAGAAGTTCATTATCTCATAAACTTTAACACAATCTAAAAGCCCTCCTACATGTACCTCTTAACAGAGAACTATAAGTATTGAGTTGTATTTTCAAGTGTGCGGCAGGCCCCGTTATTAACATTTTCCATTCAATAATGCATAACCGATGAGGTCTAAAATCTAATCATACACCAATTTTCTGTTTCATTCAGGGCTTTTCAGGTTTAATTCCATCTAAAAAAAGGAGCCTCGAGGAGGATAGGATTCTCCAATCATATACCTGGGGGCTGCGACCTCCTGCATACTAATAAAGGAAATTGATTTCTCCAAAACAGATGTTTCTACGAAATCTCCACCTTCTTCTCTCAGCAGTGAAAGATGAAAAGGGAAAGCCCAATTTTCTTCTTTTTTTCATTTCTATTTTCTCTAAGGAAAATATTTAATGATATTTGAACCTTATACATGCATGATTGTAAACAACCTTGGTATGGAATATATCTGTTCCCTTTATTCTTTAAAATTAATTTTTATGTAATTTTCTGTACATCGAGGAACGTAACAGAGTATGTCACAGAATTGCAAATTCATGTTCGATTATTTAAATCTTAACAATTTATAACTTTCTTACTTAATTATCAGAATTTGACACTCATTTAAAATCACACATCCAAGATAAAAAGAAGAAAAATTATGTATACCATACATCTATGCGTAGTGTTCAGAATCTTGACAAC
>BEXV01001201.1:92056-110833 GCA_003118195.1 Hemicentrotus pulcherrimus
CCCCCCCCCCCTTCCTCTTTTACAAATCTTTGATTCACCCCTGCTAACCTAGTGCTGAAATCTTCATCAGTGTTTGACTGCATAGAGTGATTTATAGATACTTTGCATCCTACAAAAAGGAGGTCAAGAGGTTCAGTTACTGATGGCAGAGAATCTCTGACACAGAGATGAATTATTGGAAATGATTTGTCTCTGTCCGACAACGCTTTAAGTAGACTATAAGTAGCTCCCATTCAGACTACCAAAAATTAAATGCATAGCTATATGGCTACCGGTAGGAAGGAATTCCTTGAAATGCTGTGAGCATCAAAATCGGCAGCCTAGCATAGTCGGGTTGGAGCACCTTGAGGACCTTGCAAGGTGGATACGTGCGCTATATCAGAATCCAATATTATTATTAAACAATGATGAAATTTCGTATAGCAAAATGCATGTTTTAAGATTGTTTTAATGAGAGCTTGATAAAGAAGCCGAGTCCCCTTCTCATCTAAACATCGAATCGAACATGCGAAAAACCGTATACTTTAGGCAGGGCTTATTGTGAGCCAGCACAGATGATTGGCCAGTTGTCATGTGAACTGACCTCTTCAAATATAATTTTCTTTATACAATTTTTCTTTTAAAAAAAAAACCTTTATTCTTGAAGGATGTATATATGTCTCGTTCACTATACAATGTTGCTTTATATGATATTTCTTTATACTACTTTTTTTCATTTATACTATACCTTTATATCTCTGGTGTGTCCCTAATATATGATTCTTATGATATTTCTTTTAACAATTTTGTATAACTATTCTGCAGTCTGAATGGGCCATGAGGGATCTTTTATATGACTCCCATGTCTCATGAAACTGGAGATTGTGATTTGTCCACATTTCGTGTCAAGCATAAATAGTTAAGTTTGGACAATTTTGTCCATAAATGAATATGATTAGAGTTATGATTTGTTTGAGGAAATCACTTTGGGAGTTGTTTTCCTCACGGGTACTTTTTAAAAATTTGACTAAGTTTTGAAGGCAACTATATTTATTACGAGTGGAAGCTGAAAATCCCTGTAATTATTGAAAGTACCATGAAACTGGATAAATTTTTAGTAATAGGCAAAAATCTTTCATGTAACTTGCTTGTCTTAGTAAATAAAAATTGTGATCATTCCACATTTCGTCCCTATTTTCACAAAGTGACAGTAATTAGGAACTTTCGCATTCAATTTGTGTGACGATTTTCCTCCCTACCATCACTTCCTGAAAATAGGGACGATTTCGTGTCAAGTAGAATAGTTATGACTATTTTTCCATGTATGAATTAGGGATATCATTTGTATGAGCAAAGGAAGCAAGTTTGGGAGTGGTTTCCCTTTACTATTGGACATGTTGACATGGTTGTAGAAGTATTGAGCTTTTAATAAGAGTAAGAATAAAATCCCTTAAAAATTAATGAAAAGTTGATCAACATTCAGTGATTGGACGACTGTCAAATAAGTAATCTCAAAGTACAATTTTAACTGTGTTTCTTTCCACAGAAAATACACTAATTTTATATCTGGACTTAAAATAAAAAATCACTTCATGTTACTTTTGTTACAAAAAGCACATTATTTCTGGTTCAAAATGCACATGAGAAATTCCTACCTGGACAGAAGGAATAAATTCATAAGCACTGACATATTTCGGTGGAAAGATCATCAAAGTCAACTAAAGGTTTTAAAAGGGCACATGACAAATGTCCTATCTGCAAACTTTTTAACTATTAAAAATGATGGATTCAATTCATTATAGAAAGACCACATTTGAATCAACTCAAGGTTCAAAGGAGACATGACAAATTCCATATCTTGAAATTGGTGACAAATTGGCAAACACAATAATGTTAAAAAGGGAAAAGATGAATTCCATATCTGGAAATTGGTGACAAAGTAGCCAGCATGAGTACATGATGGAGTTCTAGATCTGTCATTTCTGTTCAACATGTTGACTTTGATCATAGACCACAGACGTATAGGTTGATCTAGAGGTGTGATAAGGTCTGAATAGTGTATGAGAGGAGGGAACAATATGGGATGATGCTTGTCTGCATTCACGGGGCTCTCAAACATAATAATAATAACACTCATTATATTGGATATGTACACAGACGGGTGTGATAAGAGCAACATTTAATGAAGAAGAATGCTTTTTTCACACTTCAGAAGACTTTAAACGAAACTTTCATGCACAATCTTTGTACTATCTATTAATATAATGCCTAAGATAATCTAGCAATGACTTATCCTATGTTAACCTTTGTAGGTGCATATGTTTATATAATTGTCGTGTGAAAGCAAAATATTAGCCAAAGAGAATGATGAAAGTCAGAAGAAATCAAACAAAATAACTAAAGTTATGAAAGTTTCAAATCTGATATCATGGGAATCTTGATTTGGCATATTAGTCATTTGATTATGACATATTTGCTAGGACATGTGACTCATTCATTGGATGCTAAAATGTCATGAATTTCCATCCCTTTCCTCAGCATCTTTTTTTAATTTTGTAATCTCTTTCTCTTTCTCTTTCTCTTTCTCTTTCTCTTTCTCTTTCTCTTTCTCTTTCTCTTTCTCTTTCTCTTTTTCTTTTTCCTTCTCCTACTCCTGGGCATTATAGGCTTGGGGTGGTTGGGGAATGGAAAAGTTGAAATCATATTTGTATTAATGAAGGGACTCCTTCCTTAAGAAATCCTTCCTTCATCGACCTCAGCCCCCACACCAACCCAGTTCCCCCACAGATTGCCATCTTCAATATCTAATGTGAGGTGTTCAAGAGCACTCAATCTCAATGCCAAGGCTTTCTGATATTGATCTTTCACAGCATACTCTCTGATGAAATATTTGGATGTTTGTATAATTCCCTTGGTATTACTACTAAAGAAAAACAACTAGGGTAGTTGAATTGTCTTCATTAAATCCAGTGATGTGTTCACACAACTCACACAGCATCAATCTCATGTTTAACTACACCTCAAAACAATGAAACAACTGATCATTCAAACTTCACTTCTGATAAAGTATTTTGATGTTTGTTGAATTCCCTGGGTGCTCAACTATAGACAATGATGGAGGTAGAAATCATTTCTGAAACATCATCATCTTCATTGATGTGTTCACACATAATCACTCTCATGCTCGTGTTATCATCAAAATGAAAGAAACTGATCATTCATTTTGCTTTCTAACAAAATATGTTGGTGTTACTGAATTCCCTAGATGGTAAAACTGAACACAAAGACCTGGAGTGGTGTCTTCAAGTTTTCTTGAATGATCACTTACTTCAAAATATCTAGTTATGTGTTTATAACATTCACACACAATCAATCTCAGGTTCTTAAAAACTTTAAAGAATTGTATGCCAGATCTTTCAAACTATGCCTTCTGACAAACTATTTGGATGTTTGTTGAGTTCCTGAAGTACAACTACTTAAGACTATCTGGAGTGACATTGTAAAGTTTTAAGTTTTGTAGAATGTACATTATCTTCAAATCTCAAGTGATATGTTCACACATCCTAAATATCATGCTCATCTTAACGTCAAAAGATATTATAAGTAGCTGATCTTTCACACTTTGATTTCCAACAAAATATTATGGTGTTCCAAAATCCTCAGGTAAAACCAATACTGGTAAGACAATGTCTGTGGTGACATTTTCTACTTTAGTACAATGATCACAACATTTGGAAAGATCTAGCGATGTGTTCACACACCTACAACCTCAGGCTCATCTAGCATCAAAGATTTGAGCAATTATTTGATTGGTCATCTTGTGCTTTTAGATAAAAGTATCTGGGTGTTTAGCATCTCTCTAAGGGACTTTCAATACTTCAAGATACTGGACAGGGCAATTCGTTTAGCCTTTGACAGGATGGGATCATTAGCATCCATAACTCATAAGATGCCTTTACAAGCAATTAATCCTGAGCTCATAATCAAATACCTTACCGGTATTCCCTTTGACCATATAGTATAACACACTTGTAACACACTAACACACTTCAGTGTTGTTGAATCAGCCCTTTAACTTCAGGGCAGCAAAAAAAAATATGGACAATATTTTTTTTGACAATTTTTGAGAGCAATAGTTTCATTGCCAGCACACAGAAACATTTTATTTTTGACACAAACTACACAAGAAAACTGTCAGCATTGTTATTATAAATGATGAAATAGACAATCCTTGAAGCTCATATCTCTGTAAATCAGAAAGAGCTAGACTGATCAATTGTTATTGAAATAATTGCTATTCTCAATACTGTAGGCCTACTGACAAGGGGTAAACAGTCACATAGTCAGATGATCATTTCCAAAGCCCTTTGTGCACAGAGATACATGATGTAACATGATATATGCTATCAAAGAGTAGGATTATTATCATTAGTATGACTTTTGATGAAATATAATTCAACGCTGCAAATTTGGCAGAGCATGACTCCTCAGTTTATATTAACGATTCACTTTTCTTTTTTTTACTTAAAATTTGAATATATGTCTACGAATACTCAATAATTTCCTTTGAAAGCTCTTTGGAAATCTTTATGATGGGCATCAGCTTGATGCCTGCTTTGCCAGAATGGAATATAACTGTTCTTTGAATACATATCTATTCTGAAAACATATGCATTCATTGAACTCACACTGAATGCAGGGTAACTTGTATCCAGTTAACCTTGAACGCTGACCCAGGGATCTCATCTCAAAGCGCTTTGTATCCAGTGAAAAAGGTGCTACATAAACTGCAGTTACTATTATTAATAATAACACAATGGACTATGAAGTTCGACTAGCACATGTGCTTTTATTTGGCCCCTTTTACCAACTAAAAGTTGTTCTTCTTGTATGTAAATATCATTGTATGAAATGTATTTCTGTATTGCTATTGGTGAATAAATCAAGTCAGATCAAATCAAATCAAATCAAATATAACTCACAATTAATGATATTCATATTCGGCTAAAAAGCCATTGCTGGGAGCTCAACCTTTTTGTACACAAGAAAGAGCTCAAGATTCCTCAACTACAATACCTTCATACATATATACATATTGGAATGATGTAGGGCTATCAATTTCCAAAGCTCTTTGGATGTGCAAATAAAGATGTATTATGCTTCAAGAGAGGATTAGTGTTATTATTATTCATGAAGAAATATACTTCACAGTGAAATTAATGATATTCATAGCCTGCAAACCCCCTATTGGTGGGAGGTCAGTCTGCTCTAGCCTGTTTAAGTCTATTCCTGAAAGCTAATCTAGAGCTCTTACTGGTATGGGAATCGCATTTTGAGAGAAATTGCTATGATTTATTCTGGATTGTTTATCCTGCAGTAGATTGGTTGTGTTATAAGCAGAAAAATTCAAAATAACCCCACAATAACTTGCAGGAAATCATCTTCAATAAAAACTCCCGTTTGCACATACAGAGTTAAAGGTACTATGTCCCTATTTTTTTTTTGTAGGCCAAAAAAATGAAAAGGTTAAATTCCAACGACATTTGAAAGACAATACTAATTTAGAACTTCCCTAAAAAAAGAGGGGCTTAAAAATGTGGGAAAATAACGACTATTAGTTGTCAAATTGACTTCGGAGCTATAGAGCCAGTAAGTAGTAGTCTGATTTTTCAGACCATTGTACGGAATGGTCGTACGTTTTATGCTGCGTAAAGATTCAATCAGTTTAATTTTGGCCATTACAAGAAGTGGGTTATTGATAAAAACAAATGCTCATGTACCCTTTATAGCTCATTTTATGGATGTTGTTACCACAGATTAAAAAGGCAGTCAGTCACGCAATAGTGTCTGACAGTGAAGTCTAGCAAGTAAAAGGGTTTCCTTGCATAATTTGAATATTAGGACAAGTAGTTGCTAAAGTTTGAATTTCACAGATGGACATACATGACATATTCATAATTCCTGCAAAGTTCTACAGAATTTGGTGTTGGCTGCAAAAGGGACATAGTATCTCTAAAGCACATGGTGTTGGGCCTCCTGGTATACACCTGGATTTCCTTATCTTTCTATGCTCATTACTTGGCCACTATACATTTTCTTCCAAAATTGGTTGGCATATTTCATTTATTTGTAAGTTTCGTTGGATTCTGTGAGAATTTGTTTTTCTATATTTAGGAGCACTCAAGTTTATCTGTAACTATCACTGCAGGGTGATATATTGGGGGGGTGGGGGTCTCCATCTATATATATATTTGAATTATATAGGGCTTTTTAACCTGGTACTAATTTCTAGAGCTCCTTTAGTATATAGGTATATGGGGCATTAGCATGATATCAATGTATGCTATGCTTGAAAGAGTTGGCTTGGAGCCAGAGGGGTGTTTACTGATTTACTCTAACACAGAGTTAATGCCTTTCTGGCTCCACACAGACCAAAGGATTAGTATATTAATGATGAAATATACTTCACAATGTATGATATTCATAGCCTGCTAAACAAGCCATTGCTGGGAGCTCCATCTGCTCTCTAGTCTGTATACATGGCAGCTAGCTAAGGCTTCAGAGAATCTTGAATATTTGATGTGTCTTGCCTATCATGTGGGACACACCATATCATCCGAGCAGGAGATAAGATGGTAAGATTTAGAGATGACCTGGATCTACCCAGCTGGAATACAAATGGCTTGCAAAATCAGATTTACTTCCAATCTAGCGGAAACTTTGTGCCAAAGAAATTTGCTTTTCACAATCTATACACGTACATGTGTAAACCCAAACTCCTAATGTGCCACTACAGTTAGTACATCCATAGATATGATTTTTAATAAATTTACAAGAGTCAAATTTTAAGTTTGAATTAATCTATTTAGCTCTCAGACTATTGAAGCATAAAGTACTGTAGAGCCATAAAACGTAGTGACATGAAACATCGCAGCATGTTAGGGACAAAAAGCTTTTGGGTATTACAAACATGTAATGTTTTTTTATTGGTAATTCCAAATATTTTGTGGCATGTAACTTTTGTTAATCTGAACCACTATGCAAATTTAAGAATATTTCATGCAATTAATCACCAAAAGACAGAATACCATTCCAACTCTCGGCAGAAATCACCATCCATAACTTGAAGGGCTTATAAGAAAATAACCATTTGAAGAATAATCTACACATATTTGAAATTATAGAAATTATAGTTATTGATGATGATGGTGATGATTGATGATTGTTTTACCTGTCTGCTAAGAAAGCATGTACTTGTATAATATGCTTCTGATCAAACAACTAGGGGATGGACGGCTTTAAAGACAGTCACCACTACTGGGTCAGAAGGGATTAGACCACAAAGAGAGCCATCGAGGTCACTGTGACAGGTGGCTATCTCATTAACTCACCTCTCATTTAACATAAGAAAAAGAGGATCATGGGGGACCAACAGGCACCGATTGGGGAAGTTTTCTATATAGAGGGAGCAAGTAGCTACAAGTATGGCAGTGTGCCTTTAAGTCCTCTCAGAGGGACTTGGTAATGAGGATTACGAACCCAAGCCCTTCATGTTACGAGACGCCTGCTCTACCACTCAGCCATCAATCATTTCTCCTCAATACCAATACATTTAATATAAAACTCTTTAATACACAATTGCTTTAGACTGTGAAGAGATGAAAAAGTAGTCTGGTGTATCCAAACCTGGAAAATAAGACTGATTAATTGATTACAAAATAAAAAGCTGGAGGATAAACTCTGATCAACTGAAAGGACTTCTTCCACAAGAGAAAGAAACAATTGTACACCAATCTTTGTATGACCCTTGACCCACTATACCCTCGTAGTAGGTCCATGGTTTAACCAGTTATGCATGCAGAGGTGTGACATTACCATGACAACCATGGGATCATCATTTTTAATAAGATTATTGCAAAACACCTGACCTCCATCGTAAAGGTTCAATGGTATATATTACATGCTCCCACAACTATTGCTTTGACTGCTTGAAGTAAATTCATAACACTTTACATATACTTAAAGAGAAGGTTGAGTTCTGGGAAGAGGTGAAAAATAATTAATGAACTTTATCATTCTTATTATGCAAGTGTGGAAGAACTCAGATAAGACATGTTCCCTAAAAAGCGTGGCTCTTCAAATGCCTTCATATTCTAAATATGTCATGTTCATCGTAAAACTCGGGGGTAGGTTTTTTACGCCACGTGTTTGTGTAGTCCCATATACATCTTTCTGTGTACAGTGTTTGTAACTTTACCAAATTTCTTATCATTTTGATGATTCCAGAACCTTGCAATACACACAAATTCTTATATGCTAGATGATCAACCTTTTCTGGTCGATTCCACACCGTTTCTTTCACAATGCAATTGCATGACCAGAACTCAACTTCATCTTTAAAATCTCTTGACCAAACATATATAAAAACCCTAAGTATATAACTCTAACCCTATATAAAACAGGTACCAAATTGCAAATTCAGGGCTAGAAAATTACAATCTGAAATGGTTCACTTTTTAGAACTTGCGTGCAATTGCCTATACTGTAGTGATGTTCAAGGTAGGTGATTTATACATGTTGTTGTGTTTTTTTCCAGAGGTCTAGGAAGCTTTTATGCCTTCAAACGCTGCACTACTCTTTGCTTCTGCGTTCTCCTTTCTTTCACCGGCCAACAATGATAAAGCTCTATCTACAGAGGAAGTTAATAATTCTTTTAGAAGCTCTGTGTTGGTGCTAGTGAGTGCCTGTACTGATGGCAGGCTTGCAGCTTTTAAAGAGGAGGTAAATATTTGATGGGCTGGCGTGTCCCCCGTGCATGTACTTATTCAGTAGGCCTAGGGTTCAACAATCAGCAGGGAGTTCTGAAACCACTGACCTGGACAATGGGTTTACTCCTCTCTCGGCAGACTGGGGAAATCAGTCATGCTGTTCACTACTCCACCAGTCTGCAGGCATGAGACCTTCACCTTAGGCTTGTCCTCATTAGCTCAAGATTGCCAAATATCCCGCTATTTGAACTATCCCAATCGCAAATTACCAAGCTAATTTGCGCCTTCATCAGCCTGAAGTAGCAAGTAGCGGGATATTTGGTCGAGATAATCATCCCAAGATATCTTGGGCTAGTTTGCAAAATATCTCTATACGGAGTGAGTTAAAAAAAAGTTTACACCTAGAAAATTGCTAATCATTTTTAACTAGATGGATGTTCGACTGCATGCAGTCAACAATGATGCCTCCGTCATAGAGCAATTTTATAAAACCAGAAGAGAAGCAATTTTTTCAAATTCTAGTTTGATTGTAATTCATTAACAGCTAGGTTCTCAGAATACCGTGATTACAAGCTATTTATTATAAACATGTATATACATGTATGACCCTTTGAGCTTTGACCTTATGCCCCTAACATCTAATCAGTTAATTGGCTGTGCAAGATACATACATCTCTCAAGTTCCATAGTAATCCATCCATTGGTTCTAATGATGTGATCACAAGCTATTTTTGCAAACATGAGCCCTGTGAACTTTTACCTTGTGACCCCAAATCTAATCAGTTCATAAGCTCTGCCAGATACATACATGACCCAAGTTTGGCAGGATTCCATCCATCGGTTCTTGAGATAATGTGATCACGAGCTATTTTCGCATACATAATGAGCCATGTGACCTTTGACCTTAGACCTAATGACCTCTCATCAGTTTATAGGCTCTGCCAGATATATATATGACTCAAGTTTAGCAAGAATCCATTTGTCGGTTCTTGAGATAACGCGATCATGAGAACAGGACGTACGGACAGACGGACGTACGGACGGACGGACAACCCAAAAACATAATGGCTCCGGCTACTTCGTAACGGAGGCATAAAAATCATCAAAGAACATTAAACTGTTATATGTCTTATGAAAGAGTGTTTTATCCCAAATCATTTGGTACCATTTTTGTGTGGTATGTGTTCACGCTTGGATGAACAGGAGACATTGTTTGCGAGAGTGCAAAAATTGAATTGCGCCAAAGTTGCCTGTGTGATGTTTGAATAAAACAATTGTGATTTGGGTATCAATTCGGTCTTTGCAGATCCTAATAACACCCATCACAAAATTAATCAGCCACACATATCAAATATCAAATATCAAATATCAATGAACATTTGTGCGCGCGCATGTGTGTGTGTGACTTTGCCCTTTGCAAAAAACATATGCAATGCATTTCATACATTCAATCCATTCTCTCACTCCACTAATCCCAACATAATACATACTAAAGGCATCACTTTGGCGCAAGTCGATTTTTGCACTCTCGTAAACAATGCCACCTGTTCATCCAAGCGTGAACACGTACCACACAAAAATGGTACCAAATGATTTGGAATTAAACACTCTTTCATAAGATGTATAATAATTTACTGTTCATAGATGATTTTACAAATAAGGTGTAAACTTTTTTTTGACTCACACGGTATTTCCCCGGTGCTTCTTCAGCAGCCCGAAGTCACGCACTCTGTGCAAAAGCTGAGAAAATATTTAGAGCTAATTTCTCGAGCTCGCGATTCAAGTTTCAAGGTCAAATCTCGAGCTGATGAAGAAGCAATTTGTAACTTCAAGATTATTTCCAAAATCAGAAATAGAGGGCTATTTGGAAAACTCCAGATGATGAAGGCAGGCCTATTGTCATGCACAACTCAAAACACACTTACCCTTCAAACATCTTTTTTTGCCCCCAGGAACTATTCATCAAAAAGATTTTACAAAATAGTGTCTCCATTTGGGAAAATTAATCTGAAATTCATGCAAAAATTGGACAAAAGGTCCTGTGACCCTGTGTATTTTTGGAATAAGTGTATACTATTATGGTTGTAGTCTAGTTATCCATACTCTCTCCTTGTCAGAGATGCAGCTATTTCAAGCTGAAGTGATTTTATTTAAATTCTGTCAAATTACTGTATAATTTTGTTCACATACTCTTTTCCTTAATATAACTGAATATAATGAATATTCTTGATATTCTAGTTATATTCTCTTTCTTCCCCTTCTCTTTCTCTTTTCCTCTTTCTCTCTTTCTCTCTTTCTATTTTTCCATCTCTCTCCCTTTCCCTTCATTTGTATTTTGCTCTCTCTCTCTCTCTCTCTCTCTCTCTCTCTCTTTCTTTCTCTTTCCTTGAAAACATTTTCTGTCAAAACTATTATTAATATGTCATGTACTTAATACATAATCATTCAGTGTATGTGTCACTTTATTCTGTAAGAAATTACTTTCACCATTTACCCAAACTTAGGTTCACCTTTCAAGAAATCACAGAACATATGTCAACGGGAAACTGCCTTGAGCTAGCCCAAACATGACAATGGAGAGACTTGCTTCAATACCAGGGATGTTCAAATATGCTTTGAAAAGTGGAAGATTGTGATATTGTTGGTGGCACAGTCAATCTCTCAATGTGTATGTAGAGTGACACACATTCTGGGATTTAATAATGGCAAGAAAACAGTGAAGTCATGTACTTTTCCCCCTTTTGAATGGGTCACAGTATTTCAAAAGGTACTATTTCACATTTAAGAACACTGTTTCGAAGGCATGTTAAAAACCTGTGTAAAACAGTAAAATGAAGCAATATTACATGGTTCTTAAAATGGTATGAAAAAAAGATCAATCCCCTTGTCAATGATACCTATTTCATACTGCAGTAGTAACATAACCAGATCTATCCCCCAAAAAAGGTCAATTTCCCTTACTATTCATTACTTATTTTATGAAACAATTAAATTACCTTCAATGCCATGTACCTCTGAAGTAAATAATATTTGTATATACAGCAAGAGAATGGAGGAGTACTTCTCAATAAATATCTGGGGAAAAGGTAATATAAGGAGAGACAAGAGAGGGGAGAGACGGAGTAGTGAGAGGAAAGGGATAGGGAGAGAAAACAGACAGGGATAGGAGAGATTTACGGTAGTAAGAAGATGGGGAGAGGGAAAAGATAAGAGAGAGAGAGTGATGGAGAGATGAAAAATATAGAGATTGGAGATATTTAGAGACAGGGGAACATAGAGGAGAAACATAGAGGAGAATGATAGAATGAGATAGAGAGAAGAGAGACATGAGAAAGACAGAGAGAAGGGAGAGGAGAGAGAGAGAGAGAGAACAGGTGGAACAGGAGAGAGAGAGAGATGAATAGAATGGTGACTCACTCATGGCAGGAGAGTGGCAAGAAAAAGAAAAAAGAGAAACAACAAATAAAAGTAACGCAGGAGGAAGGTGGTGGAGGGCAAAGAGAAGGGGACAAAGGAAGGGTGACAAAAAAGGGAAAATGGGGATGATGAGGTAAAGTAATGCCATGGGCGTGAAAACAGGAATAAAAGAAGAGGTTGAGATCCTAATTATGATAGCCTAAATCAACAATCCTAGAAATAACATGGTAATAGAGTATTGTAGTCTGTAATCACCCCTCATTAGCTGAGACGCCGCTTACACCCGAAATAAATCTCACACATCCATGGCAATACACTGCATTTCTATGTGTTCCTCAAATAGAAAGGGTTTGGGGGCATAGCACTGTATCTGCAAGTAGTTTGACTATGAGTAGGGTATTCCATATGCTATGACTTGCTAATATCTTTCAAGAATGTAATATAATCTAGGGATGAAATCATATATTTGTTAAGGGAGGGAAATGTCTCAAAATCACTGCAAGGGGAATAAAAACAAGCTGCTCATATTAATTTCAGAAGTGTTATGTTTCAAAGATCTTTGACATGCTTCAAACAATTAAACTACAGTCAAACCTGTCTCAGTATCCACCTCTCTATAAAGGCCACCTGCCTACAGTGGCCAATTTCTGTTTTCCTTAGGTTACCTTTACCTGATACAGGTTTGTTGGGTAGTCCATAATTGAAAACTCTCTTCTCATTGGGAATTTTCCAATGAGTAATCACCAATCGTCTGTTAAGAACCAGGAGGGAATTGTTATATACTTTCTACATCCATTAAGGGTTAGCAAAAAGTATGGAGGACAACAAGTAGCCTCCATGTTAATATTCTATGCTAATAAAAAGGATTTATTCTTCTTCGTCTTCACTTAAGGTTTCAAGTAAAAATTAACTTTAAAATGAATGCTTCAACGGCACAGGCATGTTTCAATGACTGCATCTTTGAGAAAGGTGAGAACAATTATGAGATCCTCATTTAATCATGCTTCACGTCAAATGTAGATTTGCTTTTGCTCAAAAGTACACATGTATGCCACATTCCTTGGGTATTACAATAATCTCTTATCAGTAAGATATAAGAGAAGACAAAAAAGTGTCAAAAAATCTTAGGGATTATGATGGCCGAAGCATTATAAGTCTTCTATTTTGAAGGATACACACTTACCAAAAATGAGGCAAAAATAGTAAGAATTACCATGGGAGTACATTTATCAATTTTAGAAGGCCTATATCATGGCCCAAAAATCTCTGAATGAATTATGTAGAATTATAAGGACTTAACAAACTAGCTGCTTATTGTCCATGCAGGCTCTCGATAGTGATTCAAACTACAAAAAGTCTGGAATTTTATGAAGTTCTTAAAGGTCCGGTCTACTTTGGTCTACGGGAATGATTGTCAAGTCTTGTTACTCTTAATGATTGGTGGAGAATTTCAAGAACCGAACAAACTAGCTGCTTATTCATTGTCCAGGCTCTCGATTGTGATTCCAACTCAAGAAAGTCTGGAATTTATGAACATTCTTATAGATCCAATATAGCTTAATTCGCCCATGGAGCATTTTCATGTCATGTTCTGTAATATCAATATACATTAAGCTTCACCATCATGAATGTTGTGGCACTCGAATGTTAAAATCATCATTGTTATTGATTTTCTGCCGCTCGAATGGCAGATTACACAGCTGAGCTGCTAGTCTATGAGGCGAGCAGGCTACATCAGCCCCACCTATTGATTTTAGTGGACGTGTAATAGTGGAACCACACACCATTGAAGCCTTTGAGGGGGAAGAATGAAGTCAATCATTGAGCCAATCAGTGACAAAGGCTTGCCTCCAGGTCGGGATTGCTCGGCCGCTCAAAGGGGGCTGGTGATTAGGCCATTTTGCGACCCAAGAATGAAATCAATATGGACATGAAGTCTGGCTCTGTATAGATGTACATTTCTTTGTGTCTGCAAACTGCAAGATGGCTAAGCTGTGACACCTTCTGTCCTCTATACTGCAGTGCTGATGTAAATATATAGACCTAAAATGATTCAAAAGCCTACTGCTTTGCATTAGATCCAGTATAGACCAATTTACTTTAGCTTTTCTATAAGGTGACAAACCATAGTCTCTGATATGAATAGATGTACAAACTCAAGAATATAGCTCTAGGCCACAAGTTACTGTACATATTTTGTAAAAAAAAAAAAAGAAGAAAATAGAGGCAAATGACAAAATAACTTGAATAAAACCTTGAAAAAACACAACACCCAAGAGGCAAAACAAGAATGGACAGAGAGAGCAATAAAGAGAAAGAAGGACATACTGAAAGAAACGCAAGGGGAGCAGACAGAAACAGAGACAGCAATATAGAGATAAAAATTAACAAAGAAAGGATGGCAATGATTTAAGGTTACATGCCAGGACCCTTTCATCATTTACACATTCCATGTACATGTAAATATTGACCTACTCGGCTGATCAATTAAATATCATCCACCATCTAGGCAAGCCTGCCAAATTTTCGAGAGCAATTTTATGCTGTAAATTGTTAAAAGATTTTGGTGAATATTTCAAGCGTGAGCTTATATGCATTCCAGTATAGAGCCAGTGGTAAGGTTCACACAACAATTCATTAACTGTAAGTTCAGGTTGCGGTTTTAAACTTTGAAGTTATCATGTAGTACTTGAGGTAACAAAACTTCAAGTGTACTCAAAGTTGTAGACCATGAGCAATCTAAAGGTTAGTGCAATAACTACAAGCAACAAGGGTCCTCATTCAAAGTCATGTGCCAGGTGAACACAATTAACTTCCATGTTTATCTAACTTTTGGTTAAAATGCTTCCCTGGCCTGTAGTTGGAAGCTTTGAATACTTGTTTTCTATTGGTCCCATCCAAACCCTCATCATTGTAATTGGATTATGAGTTTTGAAGTTTAGCAAACTGCAAGTTTCAACTACGACTGTGCCGTGTGAACATACTAGAATCAGTCTTTCCTTGGGGTACAGCCCAACCAAGGACCTTGACCTCACAATTCATCAAGATTTAAGATGTGTTCACACATTGCCTAATTATGAGCGATAAAGCAAATGCTTATTTATTCCCAATATCTTCTTGATAGATTTTAGTACACGGCTGTCATTTTCATTAAATTATCTCAAATTCAATCAGGGTTCATTGGATTTTGAAAGACTTACTTAATCTCAGCACTATGCTTTGACTTGCATACTTCCTACACATTTCTTATTTTCCAATAAGATATATTCATTTAAATTCCAGGATCCGTGGATAACTGACTTGCATTCCAACTACACATTTCCTACTTTTCAACAAAACATCTAATATATATCCAATATACTTCAAGTGCGAACACACCCCAACATCTGAATTCTGAGCTGAATCCAGGAGATGACTGGCTAGCTGAACGCTGCCTGCAAATTTCTCATCTTCCAACCATACTACCAGTATGAACACACCCCAACATCTGAATTGGGAGCTGAATCTAGGAGTTACTGGGCTAAACCATGCCTAAATGCTGCCTGCACATTTCTCGCTTTCGAACAAAACAAATATACCGGTACTTATATATTCATTTAACTTCCAGGATCCGCGGATAATTGACTTCCATTCCAACTACACATTTCCTACTTTTCAACAAAACATCTGATATCCAATATACTTCAAGTGTGAACACACCCCAACATATGAACTCCGAGCTGAATCCAGGAGATGACTGGCCTGAACGCTGCCTGCACATTTCTCATTTTCCAGGACACTTCCTTCTAGGTGCTAAGTTTGTAATATATCACACCTCTGACTCCTTCAATCATCAGATGTTGCACCGTATACGGAGGAACACCGGCTTTCTGATTTGTTTAGATTTCAATATATCGTCTGTTGAGAGCCGGAAGGGCGTTAACTCTGTGTTAAAGTATATAATTCGACGGCCTTCTGGCTCTGAAATCAATTGATATCCCTTCTCACATTGCACTGCCACTCTTCAGTAAAAGGAAATTGAATTTCATTCATAAACCTTCTCTCCATCTTCTTTTCTTTTCAGAGGTTGACTTAGGTTGCTGTTTGCTGGTTCCAATAATTGATTTATTAAGGGTTAATAAGATGACTAATAACGGAAGATGATTCCGCAAGAATTCCATTTATGAATCACCACTGATAAATGTTAAACGTTTTTAAAAGTAAATGTATATATATCACGCAACAATCCTCAAATGAGAAACATATCATAGTAACATATCAAAGTAACATTTTAGGAGGATATGGGCTGCATTAAAATAACTTGAGATATATTCATACATATCAAAACTGCAATAGTAATGGACAAAATAAATCTTAATTATGTACTAAAAACGGTTGCAAACTCTGTTTCAGTGTAGATTGATTTTCCAATGTGTATGGGCACGATTTTCAATCATTTCACTAATACCCTCAACACACCTTGGAAGTTTCAAACAGACTCAAACTTGGGTAATTTTAAAAGTGAAACAAATTATTCATATAAAAAATATATTATGGGAGTGTTTCTATTGAATAAACTTATGAAATATGTGCCCCCCCCCCCTTCTCGTCTTGTCTCTCTCTCTCTCTCCCTCTCTCTCTCAACTCCGTTCAGAGCTAGAAGGGCAATATTCAGTCTCTTAATAAGATAAAAGAGTTAACGCCATTCTGTTTCCAAACAGTCCAACTTATCATCTTTTACTCATTAGAGAGATACATATTAGAGGAAAGATAACAATCCTAAGCAAGGTAACAAATATCTTGAATTAAGAGTGGACATCTATATTAACAGTAAAGAGAGTGAAGGAAAAGATGACTTACATCTGCAATACCTTCTGGTAGTGGTTCAAGAAGGTGATCTGATTCTGTTTTAGTACATATGACAGCTTCTGAAGTGACAAGACTCTGGTTATCATTCCCTTCCCTGGCCGGAGACGGCTGTATTTAAAAATTGAAAAGAAATATTGAAATATAGCTTGCAATTACATTGTGCTTCAGATTATATGGAATGATTCATGCTCGCTTCATACAAGGTTTTGTATATCTTATCACAATATTTTTCACAACAATGATTTGAATCACATCATTCCTTGCAGAGAGTTAACAGTGTTGTGCAACCACCCAAAAATTTACAAGTAACAGACAGAGGAAAGGCACATTCTTAAAGGTAAAGACCAGTATTGGAAACGCCCCAATTTCAAAAAATGAAATGGAAGCTCTCATTACCAATCATGTGAAAGAATATGTTTTGACTAATACATGATGATAAAAAATTTGCAGGGAAACCGCCTACTTATTCATATATTTGGTAAATTTGTTTCTCTCATGGTCTGTGAGAGATATAGGGTAGTCCCATATACATCTTTCTGTGTATAGTGCTTGTAACTTTATGAAGAATGGGCCAAATTTCTTATCATTTTGATGATTCCAGAACCTTGCAGATGCTAGATGCTAGATGATCAACCTTTTCTGATCGATTCCACAACGTTTCTTTCACAATGCAATCGCATGACCAGTACCGGTCTTTACCTTTAATCACATGCACTTTAATTTTAACAAAGAAAACTTGGAAAATTATTTGAATATTGTATATGAAGTGCAAATTTTAAAGAAAGTGTTAATAAAAATGGCCCTTTACCTGAATTCAAACCACAATTTCACATTATCATAATAGGCCAAATACTTGACCAATATAGCATACAAACTTCCCAGCACTTAGAATAAATTTGCCTTTTAAAATCACATTTCATTATTGCTATGTACTAAGTGATCGCTATAGGCAGCAGGGAAAAACAGGAACAATAAATTGAGTATACAAACTACATTCATTACATTCCAATTAAGAATTTTAATTACAGGATGCACAAGTAGGTGTTGGACTATACAAGAATGAAGAGTTAAAAGACTGAAAATCATAGACTGCAATCCCTGTGGTTTAAGTGAAGAGGAAACCGGAAGATATTTGGTCAAAATGGTGGAACCTAATGATATTCCTTATTCAGTTAAAGTGAGGCGGAGCCTAAAACTATCAGGTCACGCACGTGTGCACCTATGCAGCCATGTATTATATATCTATGAGTCAGACCTACCTCTGTAGTTTCTTCCGGGATTGTGTCAAGAAGCTGATCGGATTCTGTCTTCTGACAAACCATGGTTTCTATCGTCTCTCTCCTACTCTCATCGGGAGGAACAAAATGAGACTGCTCACAGATGTGATGCAGAGGAGAGGATGGCTTGTTTGATGCTGTAATAGTCGAAAGGTTAAAGGTTAAAGATTAAAGGTTTAAAGGTCAAAGGTTAACAATGGTTTCTAGCGTATCTCTCTTACTCTCATTGGGAGGAACATGTGATGCAGAGGAGAAGATGGCTTGTTTGATGATATAAAAGTTTAATGGTCAAAGGTTATCCATGGTTTCTAAGCTGCCATTCACACTTTGTAGGACATACTTTATCCTCTTCACCCTCTTTCTATCTTGAATGGCTTACCCTCCGATATTTGAACGCAGGGGCTTCTGTGATGGTTTTGTTCCACAGTAGCACTGCAACTAGCCATTTTTTGTGTGAAAATAGTGACCCTCCCTGTGACCCCCCCCCC
>BEXV01001202.1:51618-86050 GCA_003118195.1 Hemicentrotus pulcherrimus
AAAAAAAAAAAAAAAGTTGTATGTATAGCCCTTTAGATGCCAAAACATGTGGCGGTCGGTAGGAGATCTTCATTTCCCCCCTTTTTTTCTTCTCCCTCATGGGCTGATATTTATCAGTTTACAGGAGGGATTAGACCGCCATGCATGGTCACTGGACAGGTGGTTATCTTATCAGCTCATCTCTCAGTTAACATACGAAAAAGAGGATCATGGGGGACCAATGGTCAACGATTAGGCACTGTTTGTTGTATAGAGGGCGCAAGTAGCTACAAGTAGTGCAGTGGGCCTTTAATACATATTTTTGTATTTAAAAAAACCGTTACGAAAAAAAAAACAACATTCAAAACAAGCCGACCGTAGATTTCAAGATTTTGGGGTCGGTCGCAAAGGGCAATACAAACATTTTTTTTTTAAAACGCCTCATTGCCATTGCGCCAAAGTGATGGAAGTCAACCCTATCCCCCAAAAGAGAGAGAAAACAGATATCATTAGATTTATAAAAAAAAAACTAGAATAATTCTATCATCGCTTGATATCAAGAGGCAGAACACCGACCAACAAACAGGGTTATTCGTAAACAAGATTTCAACATGCTAATGTGTTATCAAGCAGAATTTTCAGACAAATAAAACGGACTTTATACATGAACACGACAAACAACAACAACACCGTCAAATAGACTAACAGGACGAACATCAATATTAATTTACAATTTGAGAAAATATTAAGTCGGATATCAAAAACAACATATCCCTTTCAGATTAATGAAAGTGAATGCCTCATCACGGACGGGGGTTTCAAATGCACAGAAACACATCATCAACATGCACTTGCACATAACCCTAAGTCAACACAACACTTGTTGACAATATTTCTGCAAGGTTCGTGGTGGTGCCATGTTAAATATGTTCTTAGTTTTCAGAGGGGCGTTGTGCAAGAATGCCAGATGTCCTGAGGGTTGGTTGATGCGATACGATACTGACTGTGACTTATTCAATGATTCATCGATATAACCTGCGGCGTAGCCTGCATCTCTGACCAATTATTTGTCTTTTTCCACGTCTTTTACTGTACAAAACTATATTTTTTTGCAGATCACTGCTTAAAATTTTAAAGAAGTAGTCTTTTAAACATCTTTTATATTATTGTATACGTTTTACTGTGCAATTATTATAAGAAATCATTTGTGTAAACACTTACTATATTTGCAGTGGCGGAATCGGGGGAGGGGGGACACAGGGGGCGCGTACCCCTCCCCCCGGCCAAAAGAAATATGTTAAAATCAGCCCTATATTCGCCCAAAATGCACTAAATAACATGGTCGTGCTCCCCCCGGCCATTTTTTTTTCAATAAAAAAAATATTGAAAAAATATGCCAATGGCTGACCTAAAAAGGTGTCCTATTAATAAATGAATATGTTGATGAGTCTAAGTGAAATCTCCATGCAAACTAGAAACTTAAAAACTAGAAACTTCCATCAACATGTGTTTGCAGCAAATTGGTGGTCGTACCAACTGTAGCTAGATCTACACACCGCGTGCGGTATCCCCCTAGGCTCCTGCCCCCTTTAAAAAAAGTAGCCCCCACTTTTCTTAAAGTTGCCCTTGTTTTTTTGGGCAATGGGAAAAGAAGCCCCCATAATAAATGATTAAAAAAATCCTAGCCTGCGTGTCAATGATAATATTTTGTTATGAAAACCAAAAAGTTGGACAAAACCCTCATTTTTTTTTTGATAGACTTATGAAAATGGGTGATGAATAAATAACAGGTACCTGTTAACAAATAATTTTAAAAAATACACATTTCATCAATTTTGGAAAAGGCTCCTGGTCCTGAAAAACGGCTCCCGGCTCCTTAAAAAATTAAGGACCGGGAGCCGCTTTTTCAGATATTTGGCCCCCGGTCTGCTTTGACTTACGAAAAGGCTTGTATATATGTCCTCTTTCCAAACGGGTGTCCCCCCCCCCCCGGCTAGAAATTCCTGGATCCTGATTTGGGTATATTATTAATATGCGATTATTTTAGCCATTTCAGATCTCAACAGATCATTTTTAACGGATAACATTACCTGTAATTATGAGAATCCTAAATTGACGAACCAATTTGGCTCAGATGATGTCAAACTTTAAAAAACAAAACTAAATTAACAAAGAATTTGAATAATATAGCATGCGATTGATGGCGACGAGGTCCACAAATTATCTGATATAATCATTAGTAAAGTTGTTGCGAAAGAAATTGTAACGCTTCCGTAAAACGCTTACGCAACCTTGACTGAACATCAACCGATTGAATGTACAAACAAAACAATGAGATCGTACTATGATATTCATTGATATCGAATGGACTATCGCTGCCTGCCCTTGAAACGTGCAAAACAATCGAACCCGTTAAATTACTTAATCTCTTGAATGAAGTTATTAAATTGAGTTTCACGCTTTGGAACGTTGCCTACTTTTGCGTGTGTGTGTTTGTATGTGTGGATGCGAGAAATGACTTTACAACACGAGCCCTGGGCCAATGATCAAAGGCCTGATTAGAAGAGATATGAATTTGATAAGATGAGATAGACGAAGTAAAATCGGCGATGTCTCTTAGCGCTTGACATATAAAATTGATACCTAGGTCACCGGATTTAAGCTTGCCCGCACACAATGTACGCACGTTCTACGTTCCCTATAGAGCATTTTAGCCAGGCGCCATTTAACTGGCCCTCACACTGCTGGCAACGCATCAACAACTGTTCAATACTACCGGGTAACCATTTAACACCTGGATGGAAAGTGGCAAATAGGGAATAATGTCGTGCCAAAGGGCGTTAGTGTCGGGCTTGGATTTGAACCGTTAACCCTTGGATTGATGGTCAAGTGAATGAACCCCTACACCACCATATCATATCAAATATGATAGCATGATATAAATAACTCATACGCAAAACGATTAGCGAGGAATAGTCAAACCAAGACATAGAATCAGTGACCGGGTATTCAAAAACAATATTTCCAAAACCACAAATCAAAATATCACTTTATGATATTTGCCTAACGAAAAAGATTGACAAATATAACAAAAATCCGAGTACAAAGAAAAATGAAATCAGGGGGGTGTTTCGCAAAGATTCTAAGTCGAACTTAACTCTAAGTTGGACTTGAAAATTATGGAAAGCCATTCGTAGCCTTAAAATGGAATATATTCTTTGGGGAAAATTCAAGTATGTTAGACTTTTTATAAATTCCACATGAAGAACGTGACTTTTTATTGAAAATAGAAAATATGAATATTAAAAAACAACATTTAGGCCTTTTAAAATAACTTTTTACAAAATATTTCATAGATGCTAACGGCTTTCCATAATTGTTAAGTCCAAGTTAGAGGTAAGTTCAACTTACGATATTTATGAAACAACCCCCGGAACTCGATATATCCGGACCAACTGAACTAAATAGTCCCGAAGTATGTATAAATATGTTCGTCAGTCTGTGCGCATCATTGCCCGTGACTTTCAGGAACTTGTGTTTATACTGTCTTGTCCTAACTTATACATTTCTTGGAAAAAAGACCAATTTAGATTCCATACGGTTATCTCAAAACACGGTTTCGTTACCCGATCTGATGATCATCTCGGAAATAAGAATTTTTTTTCTCCCGTATGTCTTAAATCTTATTTTATCCAACCGCAATTTCTACTGACCCATAATTGCCCTGGAGGTACTCGCCTCGTCCGTTTCAGCTTAAGATTTACACGACTTTTTTGGTTGGAAGAGTTATTGGTGTCTGACAGGAAATCCTACATTCTATACCATTTTCCTATATCAATATCACGTGATTATGAAACAGATATATTTCACCCTTACGTGCCTGTGGCGTATCCAAAAATTGATAAACAAGGGGCAAACACCACCCCCCCCCTCCCTCCGGCCCTGAGGGAAAGCGGAAGGTACCTGGACAACTCAAAATATTGATGTTGTCACACTGGAAGTAGTACATCCTTTTCTCTCTGGGCCTTAAAACGATGTTCCTTTCCCTAGCATAAAAAAGGGAGGATATAGATCTCATTCTGAGATAGCTTTTTGTGAAAGTTATCGCCAAAACCCAAGGCACTGCATGGTTAAGCACGAGTTACTTCTTTTGTACTTTTTGTACTTTTTATACTGTTGGAAGACTGATAGATAAGTTAGCATCGTGTGACTAGCTTTTGTCTCCTTCTTTCTTCTTGTCATTTTGTTTATGTATATAATAAATGAGGGGGCCATTGAAAAATTAATTGCACCAACCTTCATATTTTCATCATTTTAGTTTTGTTCGTTCCTACTTATACGTAGACATTAACATACTGTTGTTCGTGGAAACACTCCTGACCTGTTTCAGATACACAAACAAATCGTGAGAGTAAACACTTCTCTAATCCCCCTCCCATTTCCATCCCTTTCTCCCTCTGTCTCTCTTTCTCTCTCTCTCTCTCTCTCTCTCTCTTTCCACCATGTATGTGAACACACTACCCCCATCTTTACACATACATAATACCAAACCTTTCTTTCTAAAAAAAAAAGAAAAAAGAAAGAAATAGATAAAAGAAAACTTTGTAACTTTCCGCAATCCATGCACTTTCATCAATCCGTGCGCAAATGGTAGCCATTTGATGAAATTCCTTCTTTTTTCGCCTACATATCTTTCTAATTTTAATTGTATTGACCCATGACCGCACTTTTTTGAAAGTCCTTCCATCTGTCTTAATGTCATAGCTGACGTCGCCTTTGACGCATCGCCTTGACTACCCGATGTGTCTTTGTCGCATCCTACCCTCTCGCTGATTCATCACTGCTTGACGCGGCCCTTTAAGACTGTACTTGAGTCGAGGCACTCGGGTAAATTTCAGGGCAGAAAATCTGTGTCGTGTTCTCTAACGGATTGTTTACGGCCGGGCGCGTGATCATGCATTTGACGAGATATCTAGGAGGAAAAGCCATCTCCTTCGACCACTGATCCATGGGTTTTATGCCTCTGTCTCTTTATGCTCTATTTGTCTATGTCTTCTGATCTCCCTGACTTATGTAGTTGACGTCGTTCACGGACCCATCCCACCCTCTCTCTGTCCCTATCTCTCTCTCACTCTCTCTTCCTTTTCCTCTCATCGATTCTCTGTCTTCCTTTCTATCCCTCTCAGACTCTCATTCTCTATGTCTCTCTCATGTTCTCCCCTCTCTCTGTCTCTTCTGGTCTCTACACTTTCCGTCTCTCCCCCTCTCCCCCTCCATAATCACTACCCCTCGCTCTTAAAGAAAGCTATCCCTTCCTTCTTCCTATCGTCACCTCCCATCCCATTTTCTCTCAATGAGTAGCCATTTTATCTCTTTCACAGTGATATCTGGTAGGAATTGTGCCATAAACGCAATATAAAAAGCGACAAGAAAAATTAGGATGTAAATCATAAATATGCATAATTTTATATCCATACATTTCTCTCTTACATCCTATAATCAAGAACTTCTTGCTATAATATTGCTTGTCACTATTTACCTTTAGACATTGATGTTCTCCTCTTTACTTATTTCTTCCCCTTGTATGTGCCACCAATACTTTCCCCGTCTCGCCTATATCATGCCTATAGCATATAATTTTGTATTGTTTAATAACTATTTGTTATCATGACCCACTTTATGATTTATAATTTTGATGTTTGTATCGATTGTAGCTTATATTTTGACGTCAATAGAAATTGTCTATGCATTCGTGAAGATAAGATTTTGTTTGAGTCACCTATAGGCCTGTGGGTTTCTATACGGAGAGTAGATTAAGAGAAAAACCAGTACTCCTATGGGATCTCGAAGAACCCCGTCCTACTTCGAGAGAAAAAAAAACGGTTACTAAGTAAATTATAACAATTTTGTCCAAAATTCGATGTAAAATGGATACGAGCGTTCCTAAGCCTATCCGCAAGAGATTCACATTGTCTAAACTTAAGGCGTTTTCCACTGGTTATTTGATAAAGTTAAAATAAGATATTTGTTGAGACACTTATAGGCATGTGGTTTCTTTACGAAAAGTAAATTAAAAGAAAAAAAAAAACATTAATCTTAATATTTAATCTCGAGAAACCCTGTCCTCATCGAGAAAAAAAAATAACGGTTAGATTGATTGTTTAGATTTCACATTTTTGGAGCAAATCCGCGATAGAATTACATGGTATAAACTTTAAGCGTTTTTAACGGAATATTTGATAAACTCCAGATACCGGTTGATTTTTTTTTGTTTAAGAAAGATAAGGGCCGGTCTAGTTGGTTATATGAGATGTATTTTCCATTATCAAACAAAATGCAGAAACCATAATTTTGTAGGGGAAGACAGAGCTATATATGACGTTGTCGGTAATACTCGGTTAATCGTTGTTTAAATCTACAAAGAGAAAGAAAAAATAACAGTGTTCGTATATCAGCTTATTTGCAGTATTAATAAAGAAATACATACACGTCTTACCTTCAATCACGAATCCACTACTTCATTCTCTCCCTATCTCTCTCTCTCTCTCTCTCTCTCTCTTTCTCTCCCTCTCTCTTTCTCTCTCTCCCTCACCATCTCCCTCTCACACTCTCTCTCTCTCTCTCTCTCTCTCCCTCTCTCTCTCATCACTTGATATTTTGTTTCTTTTTCGTAATAAATTCGGTCTCCTTGGTCATATTTGGTCTAGTTTTATCAGGGTATCGAGGCCTCGAAAAAAACTTCTTATTGTTCCGGGTTTAGACTTCACTGTCACCGAGTGTCAAGATGTCTTGACATTGAAGCAGGATACAATTGCTCGACTAGCTAGAATGTGCTTCTTCTGTATCTCTATCCTCTCTTACTAGAAAACTTATATCATGTCTACAGTCTCTCACTTTCTCTCTCTCTCTCTCTCTTCCCCCTCTCTCTCTCTCTTTCTCTATATCTATATCTACCCCCCTCTCTCCTTCTCTCTATCTCTCTTTCTCATCTCCCTTTTTGTCTCTTTCTTTTTCTCTCTCCCCTTCTCTCTCTCTTTCTCTCTCTCTCTCTCTCTCCCTCTCTTTCGCACACGTAGGCCATGCCTTATTAATCTCTCTCTTTTATTTTTTCTTACCGTGCTCACTACCTGTTTTTCCCCTTCGTCCAAATGCAAACAAACAACAAGAACAACGTAAAGTGTGATTGTCAGAAACTGCGACCGTTATTAACTACCCCCAGGCGATGCATTGGCACAGAATATTACTATTACACTTGTCACCTACTTACCCAAAAGGGCGCCAACAGAGCTCGAAACACGTTTAATGATCGACTGCAATGCACTTTTCAGCGGGACTATTAACACAGTGTATTCAGTAAAGTTCCGGTGATAGTGTAAGGTGTCCGTGTAAGTGATGGTATATCTAACTGATAACAGACACTTTCCAATGAGAATGTAACACAGGTGCGGTGTCAGTGTAAGTGTTCTTTCCTAAAGTTGACAAACCTACAGGTTTGATAGAACTGTTATGGGCTAACGATTTAACATCGAACACCTCTCTCAAAAAAGCATTATACCTGAAGAAAAGTAGGCCAGGGAGACATACTTAATGGCTCAGAAGAGGAAATGGAGACGCATTTATGTGTTGCAATTTGAAGTTAATTGTTCATAGGGGTCGGTCATATCCGATTATAATCAATTTAATGATACATTGAAATAATGGTTTTACACCTTTCCCGGTCAATAGTTATCATGATGTAATTATGACAAGAAAAACAAGATGATCATCTTTTTCAGTGTTTATCAATTTGGCATGGGAGTGGTGAAGACATGCACGACAGACTGGATGTATTTAGTCAAATGAGTTGTGCAAGAGCTCCTCATGGATACTGAAAGAGGATAACATATCGGAAAGAATCTAACTGATGAAAAGTATTTTGTTTTCATCATGATCATGTCAGAAATGTTGCATTTAAGCACTCTTCGTTTATTCAACAACAATAAAAGTAAGTTTGTTAATACTGCATGAGGTAAGGACTATAGATGGTGATGGTGGTTAATTAACCTGACTGCTAAGAAAGCATAAATACTAAAAAGCAAGCAACCAGACGACCGATGGCTTCAGGTCCTCTCCGAGGGACCTGGTATCGAGGATTAATGCCTTACCAACGGGCACTAGCGCATCGTCTTGGTTTCGAACCCGGGTCACCAGATTACGAGACCACTGCTCTACCGACTGAGCTATCGCGTCTCCCATAGATCACATTTTAATTGCAAACTACAGGGTATCTTATCTGACACTCTCACACTATTGATGAACAACGGTTGGCTGGATGCTTTAATTAATTTGGTAATAAAAGGAGCGATGAAGGCCTGACTCGTGTGAATGCGTATTACGAGAGAAAAATAACCACAACATGTTTATTCATTACTTAAGCCCATCCATTATTCAATTCTGGATTACATGTTGATTAAATTCCTTTTTTTAATGACAGACCTCTTCTCCTTTTGGACAATTAACTAAGCCGACCTCGACATTGAGAAGAAGTGCACTGTTAACCGTTTAATGCGATATATTATCACGTAGTAGTTGCATCGGTAGCAAACTTTTCATATCGGATAATAATAATCCCACTCCACACAATTTAGGAATTGAAATTACAACTAAACAAAACAACAACACAAAAAACATAAAGAAACAAAAGGAAAACATCACCCATAGGTTTAAGCTTATATTTCAAGGCCCAAAATTGTATTGTGCTATAATAACTAATTGCAAGCAGCGAAATAACTCAAACTTGGGGGGGGGGAGGAGTGGTGAATTTTCAGTACTAACATTCAGACATCATAAATCTTTGCCCGGAAGCTTCTCCTTTAGTACAAGTAGCATCTTTAACAAGACGTTTGATACCGACATTTAATGTGCTTAAATACATACTTGCACGATCTAATTTCATTAAAAGACCTGAATCAGCCCCCAGTGGTATTAATGATTGCTGAAGGGGTTTTATTAGAGACCACTTTAGAGTCGTAAATTGGCATCGTGTTGCGGGTAAAGGTATGAAGAAAACTCCCCAGAGTAAGATTGCTTATGACATGGCCGGAAATGAACAATTTTAAGTGAGATTGTGAAGCGTAATAGAAACATTAAAATATAATTGAACCCATCAAATGTTGCTTCCAATTCTATTTCTATGAATACTTTTATTCACATAGGATTTGATACAGGAGTAACCTGTTTCCCGGATGTATAGGGTTAGCAATATTGTTATTGGCAATGGTTTGTAATACCAAGTTCTAATTTAAAGTTTCCTTTTTACAGACACATTTCTACTTTCCGGGATGTGGCTCCAAATAAATCAGAATAAATTAAATTCATTACGTGGATGCAAGCAAACGTTTCATATTTCTACGGTCCAAACAATCCCACATAATCATTATATACTATGTTCAACCGTTCGGATTAGATGACAACAGTCTAAAAGGACAATTTCAGTTATATTTCGAAAATAGAAGACGGTAGATATTCAAACATGTAATTGTAGGTATTTATTGCAATCCTTTAATCTATGACGTTCTACATGTTGGGTGGAGTATAAACATATTTGCTCTCTTTTACAACATATTGTGACTAATCAAATCAATTTGCAGTGACCTGATTCGTGTTAATTTGTTGCTATTTTCGGGCCGCCATACAATTTAAGTCACAATTTTCATGAAATAATTAAACTAAACTCGGTGAACTGGACAGATCAGTGCCATGATTATTTGAATGTTTTCTCAGTGCTATTTGAAATTGAATGTCAATCCCTTAATGGATTTTCTAACCTTTACGAAATCTTTTTGATTTGCGTTTCAGGTATTTATTTTCTCGTCTTCTCTGCCAGGTATACATTTAGACATGAGTACGAGTTAGCAAGACATACCGCGATTCTAAATGTAATCATTCCTTCGTCTAGAAATAACACGCTTTAATCTGAACGAGATGAGAATAACAAAATGAAATCTATTCTAGGCGGCTATCGATGTAATGGCAGGAAATCCATAGAAGTTGTGGATCTGTGATGAGAAGTATTTGCAAATATGCATTTTCTTTTTAAAAGACGATCGCTACCATTTTAGAAAAATAAACCAAATGAAATTCCAATAGCATTGTAGTTCACTTTTCGATATGTGTGAACATGACGATTAAGTATTATGTACTCCGAACACAATTTCAATTGGATATACAATAGGGTATTTGAATCGCCCTTGAGTTGGTTCTCGAAAGTAGTTGCATTCGTGTTATAATGAGAGTAGTGATGTTTATGATTATAATCATAGAGACCTGGCTGTCAGCGATGATGTTAGTGGTAATCATGATGGTATAAGGCGATGGTAATGATGTTACTGGTGGCGAGGGTATGGATAATGGTGAGGACGATCATGAGGGGAGTAGGAAGAGGAGGAGGAGAAGAAGGAGAAGGACGAGGAGGAGAAGGAGGAGGGGGAGAAGGAGGAGGGGGAGAAGGATGTGAAGGAGGAGGAGCAGAAGGAGAAGGAGAAGGAGGAGGAGAAGGACGAGGACGAAGATGAGGAGGGGGAGGGGAGGAGGACGAGGAGGAGGACGAGAAGGAGGACGAGGAAGAGGATGAGGAAGAGGATGAGGAGTGGGAGGATGAAAAGGATGTTGTTTGTACTCTTTATAAGAGTGGTGGGGATAATCGGTAATTAAGATGGTACATGACGATGATTGTGAGGATTTGGATAATAGCAATATAAATGATGATAACAATCATCAAGCGAAAATAATTAACACAGTAACATTGATAATGATGGTTACAATGATCACATTGATAGTGATGTTAGCAATGATAATATTCATGAACATAAGGATATCGATTATGAAGTTAACAATGATAATGTTCATAATGTTAATAAGACTGATAATGATAATGACGATCATAACAAAGTTGATAATAGCGATGGTTGTCGAAAGAGGTGAATGAATACGGAAGTAGCCACAAGCCACAAATGTGATTATAATCACCTGGCAACAAGCGCTAATAACATTCCCATGCATAAATCCAAAAGAACTCAGCTCTCTTCCAAAATGGACCTTCACATTTCCGACTTTACACACCGAGACACCTCCCAACAATAGAGGTTAATCTCCAACTTCACTCTCCTCATCATTCTCCCCCAGAGCAGATGATAGAAAGCTTTAGTCAAAATTGATGAGGCGTACGACGTCAGGCTCTAGGCCAAGGTGGTAAGATCGTTTAGGAGAACTACTGCGCCTCTCTAATGCTCCGTTAATTCCATTTATTATTTATCACCGTGACCCTGACGTTGTAGCGAATTGTTCACCAATTTTAAAGGAACCAACCCCGTAATGAATCATTTTAATTCGAAATTTTAATTTCGAAAGGCATAGAATCACCAACCTCAAACTGTGAGAAAAATAGTAAATAATCAGAGAGCATGAAGAGGAACAAATCAAGACCATTACGGAAGTTAAATCGGAGTAGTTTTCCTTACAATTCATGCAAATGTTATGCGAATGCGTCAACTGGGATTCTTTCAAGCTGTCCACTTTAGAGAAACTCTGGGTAAAATTTACTAAATACTGCGTAAAAGGGGAAAAGGGCATATTCGAAATTTCTTTTTGCAGAAATGATTTTTAAGCATGACATTTTTTTTAATATGGGATACCAGACTTGAAATTTAAACATACAGATAACTTTGTGATTATCCGTTCTCTTTATCCACGTTTTAGCATCGGCGTCCTATACTGTGTGTGTATCGCCTTAATTGGTTCTTAAAACACGATTAACTCTCTCTCTCTCTCGATGATTGACTTCTAATTTTATTAACATACCAATTTCCTAGAACACAATTTTGACTACAATCGAGTCAAAATGCATGTCAATATATTTCATGACCTGACAGCGATCTTCATGTTTGGTTGAACCACGTGAATGAAAAAGACGAAATTGTCCATATTTTAGCATTATATGTCTAGCCGTGGGGGCAGTAACCTCCAGTATCTTTGGATATGTGATATAGCTACCCTATCTGACGCCAAAACTATATAACCGAGACAAACAGAAATATTATTTGCACAAATCCAATAAGACTTTATCGTCGTTCTGACACAGATGACATTTTTCAAAACCAGACAATGACTTACAAAAAAGATAAACAGATCGTTGTGAAGTGTACATTCGATATAATCATTCTGTTCTTCCTTAAATCACCTTTAGTGCTCGTTAAATGTTTCTCACAGTTTATATTGTTTGGAAAAAAAAAAGTAATTTCTAACACAAGTTTAAAACATGGATGTACGCTCTTTGCCAATGAAAGCGAAATCGCATTTCGCAAGAGTTCTACGAGTAAAAGTCACAATTTCAACCAATAAAAAAAGCTGATGTGCAAATGTCATTTGATGATTAAGCAAATTGTATGTGTTAGGCAGGAATACTTATTGTCTCCCCAGGTGCAATGATCTACAAACACCAATATTAAAACAAAAATCGTGAATGTTATCACAAAATAACAGTATCTCTAGATTACTGCGGTCTACGACATCCATATATCGGTGGACTTTTATTGGTATACCCACATTTTTCATTCCAATTTACCAAAAAATTGTTTAAAAATCATGTGAGTCCACGGCCATCCATATTAATCTAGAATACGTGTCCCAATTTGTCAATATCTTCTAAAGATCTTATAATTATCTTGAAGGTGTATCTTCAATTGGCGAATATTTCTTGAATATAGTAAACTAATCTAGTTGGTGTATCTCAAAAAGAACAATGTCTTCTTAAGTCCGTGTACTGATCAAGAATGTATACCTTAATGGGTCAACATCTACATAAGATCGTGTGCGGATCTAGAATGTATACCTGTAATGGGTCAACATCTACTTAAGATCGTGTGCGGGTCTAGAATGTATACCTGTAATGGGTCAACATCTACATAAGATCGTGTGCGGGTCTAGAATGTATACCTGTAATGGGTCAACATCTACTTAAAATCGTGTACGGATCCAGAATTATTACCTGCAATGGGTCTACATCTACTTAGGATCGTGTGTTCATGTAGAATTTATACCTGTAATGGGGGTCTACATCTACTTAAGACCGTATAGTGATCTTGTATGTGAACCTGTAATGGGTCAACATCTACATAAGATCGGATAGTAATCTAGTATGTATACCTGTAATGGGTGAACATATAAATAAGATTGTAAAGTGGTCTAGTATGTATACCTGTAATGGGTCAACATCTACATAAGATCATATTATGGTGACCTAGTATGTGTACCTGTAGTGGGTCAACATCTTCATAAGATCGTATAGTGTTCTAGTATATGAACCAAAAAAGGAAAAAAAAAAAAAAAAAAAAAAATTATGGTGATCTAGTATGTGTTCCTGTAATGGGTCAACATCTACATAAGATCGTATAGTGATCTAGTAGGTGTATCTGTAATGAATGATCTAATAGTTTTCTAGTATGTGTATTGTAATGGGTCAATATTTACTTCAGATCTTATTCTTATCTAGAATGTGCTATACATATGGATTGACTTTTGCTAAAAACCTTTAGCAATATAAACTCGATATTATATTTACATATTGGGTCGTATACTTATCGTACATCTAGAATTTGTTATTGTAACCTCTTAATGGCAAATAAAAACCCCACAAGGACCCGGTTTTCATTGGATAATTGGAGCTTAGTAGTTCATTTTGCAATACTTGTCATTATTTTCTTACTTAACAGATTCTACACGCCTCATCCCAAGGTCTGTATCACCTGCTCCGATAGAAGTTAGCATTCGGTAAGTGTACATAGAAAATATTCACCTTCGTTTAATGAAAGTGTCTTAACATATAATTTGTTCGTGTACACATGCAGTGACTTGGCTACAGTATTATAACCATTTTGAAGAAGAACAGAAATACAAAGGGGAAAACCTTTCCGTTACCTGATCGTTAGATTCATACTATGACTTTACATGCAATCAAGGACTAAAGCGCATTTCCTATTGCATTCCATGTTTAAGGATGTGATATGATAATACAATATGCATCGAAGGATTTGATAGATGATAAGTACGTCTTGATCCTTGACAAATCGTGAGGCGCCAATCGTAGCGTTCATACAGGAAAGCATATATCCCGATTCTATTTAAGCGGTATCGAAATTACATCCCTATGGTGTTTCCTTCATGTTACAGTAAGAAAACGTGATGTTTTCTGAGTGCATCAACAAGGAAACCCAGTGTCCACATGGACATACAGGATGGACCTGGAGACAGACTAAGACTTTCGTAAGCAAGTTATGAAATGACATTTAGTGACTGAAACATCTTCCTCTTTTTTTCTAGTACCGGAGGAAGATGAATTTTTACAAACAATTATATTTATCCACTTTCAATCAAGAAGTTCTTGACTAAAATGCAAAAGAGACAAAATGATGGATCTAAAGTAAACATGGTTAGTCTTAATCGTACATTCTTGTTTTGAAAAGATACATTCCTCTTCTTGGTTTTCAAGTAACTTTGAGTACTTGAGCGAATAATAAAACTCGTTTTGAACAAATGTACGTGCATCCGCACTTACAATATTCTTTTTTATTTCACATTATATCTCTCAAATGAAATTTGTATTTATCTTTTTTAACTACATCTCATCTTAACTATCCTTTGAAAGATACAATGGACGCGGCTTTCAATTCCTGGAGGTTTTCATCTAGCAGCAAGAAGAACGTTGTTGTCACATAACTTTGTATATATGGTTAACACCCTTCTGGTGCATGGGAGACAAATTGCATGTTCATGAATTCCAGGGGAAACTCACCTTTATGCATGCAAAAGAGCGAGACATTGTACATGTTAATTTTACGTGTCATTAGCCGCGAGGTCCAGCTAACCGCCACCGGCTGTTCTACCCCTGTCATTACCGCCAGATTAGGAAGGATGCATCACAGTTTACTGCTGCTGTAGGGAAGATAATCACCCTATATTGCAATGTATCAAAGTACATCTAACTCCCTATCATACCGCTGTCGCAATTGATTAAGACTTGGAGCTGCGTGACCAAGGGAGACCGTCGGCGCCGTCACGAGCATCACGTGACCGCTCCTTGTGGATATGCGTAGTGTCATGTGATCACGTACCACTCGAGTGCCGAAAAGCACAGCCTGACGTAGGAATAGATGCAAACGTTGAAGTTTGATGATGAAACGGGTCGGTTTCTGCCAATGGATGATTAATATCTGCATCAAAATATATTTCAAGTGCAGGTCATCGTATTTTTTAGTGAAAGAAACTGCTTAAAAGTTATTTTGAATGATCCATTGTGTTCTACCTATGAATGACATGGTTTCAACCCGTTGACTCCTAAATTCTCTCATTCTTATAAAGGGTTAATACAGGAATCACTCAGTTCCAGTATGCGATGGGTTAGAATTCATCAATCTTTAGGATCGATTCCTGCTGAAAATCACAAACATTTTAATGGAAAACTTCAAAACATTTTAAACTGAAATAACAAAAGAGATTAGATTTGTTCAGGACCCGTCATCGTGCATCAAATCATCTGCCTGTGTCCTAAAAAAAAGGTACACAGATGCAAACACGCATATTAATGCACACACGTACAGCGTTCGATTCTTAAAGTTCTTAAAGAAAACCTATCCTTCAACCATTTCTAATGAAGACATACAAATCATCTTTTCTGTTTTTATATATAAAGTATAAACCTTTCAAGGGTTGGATTAAATTTGTCATATAATCCATGCTCCTAGGTTCGTTAGATAAATCAAATGACTGAAAAAAAAATAACCTCAATTAGCTTAGTTTATATGTCACACTCTGCCCTACTGTCGTATTCACTTAGAAAACATAGTAATTAAGTTGCAGTGACGAGTGCGGGGAGCAAGCAAAAGGAAATGGGCCTTCTTACCTTGCGCGAAAATCACACCCGACACCCGATCCTGGCATTGGCTTCGTAACGGTCCATGGTTAGTTTCGGTGTGCGCAAAGATCGATGCCAATTAGGCAGATCAATACTAACCTGGAATGCATAAGTGAATAGTGACCCCGCGCACCGGTGTTAATTTGAATTGAGACACACTTTCTGAGGAAGAATCATTTGTTGTCAGGTTGTGTTTCTGCATTCGGACTAGGTCAATCTTAGAATTTATTATTCTAGACAGGTAATGCCTAACGCACACTATATACACGATCTGACCACGGTCCGAATTAGGAAGAATTTGCAAAAGCACTTGAAGAATTCATCCCACTAAATCCTGGTTGTTGGTATTCTTATAATTATTTAGAAGCTAAATTATGAAGATGATGTTTGTTTAGATTTCCTGTCTAATACAATTAACATGGGTGTTATGAGGAGGCGCGATAGCTCAGTCGGTAGAGCAGTGTGGGTTCAAAAGCAAGTCGGTGCGCTAGTGCCCTTTGGTAAGGCATTAATCCTTATTACCAGGTCCCTCAGAGAGGACCTAAAGCCGTCGGCCGTCTGGTTGCTTACAAGCATTTATGCTTTCTTAGCAGTTAGGTTAAAAATAACCACCGCCACCAACATTTATTTGAATATCGGATCGCAGGACGACCGTGTAGTGTTCGCTGGGTTTAATTCACTTGGTCTTGATACAATATATAAATCGACCCAATGTGCATTGTAATTATTCCTCTCAAATAGGGGTTGTATTTTTGATCGTCAAGGAGTATGAACACGTTTCCACCTTGCCCTTACCGTAGGTGTTGCAGTTGCGGGGGCATTTTATTAAAGGGATCCGGTAACTTTGTCTCAGATTCTGAAACAAAATTCTGGATTTAGCTCATGATACAATGATAATTATAAACCTTTAGGTCAGCCAGGAACCCCATGAATTTTACAAGCCGATCGCCTGTCTGATTATCAACATATTTATGATTGGAATTACAAATTTTGAAAACCGTTCGCCTGACGGCTTTCATAACACTACAGTCTATTGGGGAAAACGATTATGGTAAAACTGGTCACTCAAAGATTTTTACTTTTTTGAGGCACTTCTTGATCATTTGAAGTGCGATTTTTTTAGGGCTTCAATATTTCACCATATCACAGACACTGATAACACGTAGGGTCGTGTATCTCAGATTTAACATTGTTAATCTATGTAATTTGACATTTGGCATCTTATCTTTATGAACCATTTGTAATTATTCCTCTTAAATAGGGGTTGTATTTTGGTCGTCAAGGAGTATGAACACGTTTCCACCTTGTCCTTACCGTAGGTGTTGCAGTTGCGGGGGCATTTTATTAACATAAAAAGGTTAATCTATGTAATTTGACATTTGGCATCTTATCTTTATGAACCATTTGTGATTTATGAAATTGTATTTTTTTAAATTGAGTTATAAAGAAATACATTCATGTAATTTCATTAATACAGTAATATAACCCTTTTAATATCAATTCATAAAGTTGAAGTTTAACATATTTTCATTCAATTCTGTCCTAGTTGTATGCATAATTTATACATTTTACATTAAGGTACAATATGTAAATACCCAAGTTTTTAACGTCATATTTGTTAAAGGTTTCAATCGTTATCTATTGGGGGAAAGAAAAAGAGAAGAAAATAGCAAAACTTTTTACGTCGTTTACATCGTTGGGGTCTGAACTAAGACTTAGTTATTTTTATATCAATGATCAGCTGAATTTATACCCAGCCATGGAATCTAAACCTATTTCTAACCGACCGGAAAGGCCGTATTGCTAAATCGAATCAATAAAACATGGTGATCGAGTTTCACTTATATTGATTCCGTGTAAACTTGTTTAACCCGGAAGCTGTTACAGACAGCGCAATGATAGACTTCCGGCAGATATAATTCAGGCGAAAAATAAATAATAGACATTCCATTATGCGTGACTTTCGCTGTAAGTGAAATAGTATATTGAAACTGGAAGCGATTTGCTGATTATAGTTCCTCTTCCGATATGCGCAAGAAAATGTATTATTTAAGTTGGACTAGATTCTTGACCGAGGGTATTGGAAATTGAGCGTTTTCTAGCTAACAGCGCTTAATTCGTATCTTCGTGTTCCGTTTCCATGTATACTTGTTTCCCCGGAAGTCGGCATCATATTTAAACGTCGTGCTCTACAAAAAATAATCTACTGAAAAATAACGTTTTTGCTTTATTATTTCCGGATTTTATTTGATGATTTTTTTAAAAGGTGCGATTCAGAAGAATGTCGAGGATATGATGTCATTGTTTTGTTGTGTTTTTAAACGGAAATAAATCGTTTATCGAATTTATTGGGATATACTTTGTCGGTTTATTGATTGCATCCTCTCTCTGAATTTGCACTGTTTTGATTTGAGTTATTTCTTATTTAAAAATTTCTTTTGTGGTTTAGTTTTTATTTATTCAATATATACCTTCCATTCTCTTTTTACTCTTCATCTTTTTGTTTTAACTTTTTGATACTTTGCTAGAATTTTATAATGATGTATTTGCTTGCACTGTAGTTTTCTTATTGTTTTTTCTCCACATTAAACAAAACAAAAAACATTTACACGATATCATGTAAAAAAAATCTCTCTTTTTACCTCGTTCTTTGTGATGACATTCTTTTGTGCTAATCATCTGATCTTCCTTTCATTCGTTCTCTCTTTCCATCTATTTTACAACGTTTCCCTGTAATTTTCAAATTTACCCTTGAATTCTTTCCTTATCTACCTTTTTGCTTACCCAGGACAAATCCTTGTCGGAAATCATTTCTCTTTATCTCAAAATGAAAGTCGAGAAAAGCACGAAATTGCTAAAAACACTGACACGCATTCAGCATAATGTCATATCCATCTATGGATTCCGCGTTGGGTAACATCGATGAAATTCAAACAAAATGACATTAAAATGGAAACAATTTTCCCGCGCACGATCACGTAAGTTGATATTGTTCTCCGTAGGCACGTCCAAGCGAGAACAGAAATATTAATCAATACGTTAACAGACCTGCCAACAAGGTTTGTCATTTTTTGTTCAATGTCATAAGTTGACAAGAATAGAAAATTGCATCAATGATGTAATATATAATTCACTTGGCAGATTTCTATTTGCTTCTCAAATTTGTTAAATAAAAATAAATCAATAAAACAATGTCAGTGGACGAGCCTAAAATACTTAATCGTTTTTAGTTTTTTTTTTTTTGTAACTAATATTAAAGCCACTAGCCTTGGCAAAATGGTATTTATTATGTATTTCTACCTCAAAGGAAAAATGAACTTTTATGAAAATCTAGCATGATCCCCATTTCCCCGTAATAAAAAAGTTCAACCTCCAAGTGCATATCATAACACTTCAGAGGGGAAAAAACGGATAATTCTAAGAGACATTTTGCGCGAACAAATTGGGAGAAAATGAATTATATATCGGGACTCTGGGTCGGTTGTGGTTTTCCAAGTGGATTTTACTCTTACAGAACGATTCATCTTGATGAGGCCGGTACGTAAATTATTTCCTTCACCATTTTTCCCGCCAATAACCTTGTCGACAGATATAGGCTTGATGTCACTTATTTTCTTCTTTCTCTTCTTCAATCGCCTTGTTTTGAAAATATTTGCTGGTTTGGGAATTCCTGTTTTTACGACTACCAATATGAACAAATAGATGGGATGTTCGACCATCGACCTGCTCGTTTGTGGATATGTGATTGCTTATGTACGAGCAGGTAGATGACTGCGACTATACTGGATTATAGGAAGTTCCTTTTTATTCGGTACGAGTCATCATAAATCCTTTTATCCGGAACAAAATCATTTTCCAATAAGAGGGTGGGACATCGACTATCCAAGTAATATCGTGATGTTTTCTCGCAATCAAAACGATATACAACTTATTTCTCAGATAGGATCCTGCGTTGTAATAATCTGCCCGTAGATTTGTGACCATGTCTTAACTGTAGGTGGGACACAATATCCATGTAGTACCATGTTGGTTTTTCTGATCTTTTCTTGGGAGGGTGATTATTATATGAAAATAGACTATAAGAGAAAATAGGTAGAAAATATCAAATTAAAGGCGAAAGAAAACAGGAGAGGAATTTTCGTCATCCAAGAATTTGCAGAATAAAGATGTATCATAGCTTTAAGTAGCAAACGTGCAAAATCTTACACAATTAACATGAATTGTAGAAGTGCCTGGATTGGGAAGGGGTGAGGACATTATTGTTGCATCAGCGTTCTATATAAAATACAGGTCGCTGTTACGTGTGTAAATTAGATCTCGATTTCCTCAATAATTATACAGGAAGCATTTTATCTCAACGGAGATTTAAAATGCTCATTACACATTTTACGGGATAGCTGCATGGCTGTATCAAAGGCAGGGGAGAACATAACTGCAAATATATATTTGTCCTTTTTACGTACAAATACAAAGAGCAGCGTACATGGTGATGCATTGAGGATAAACATAAATGCAAGTGTTGTTAAGAAAGCGGATTCCCTGTTGTTCATTTACTCCTTAATAAAAAGCTGAGAACGTGATACCTCTGCTGAAGTATCTGTCTTTAAGTAATCGGTTTGTAGGCCTAATGAGGCTATATCTATGGATCATGGACTCGAAGTCCGCAAAGCAAGGGTAACAAAAGACTTGAATAAGAGGAAACAAAACCAAACCCCATCTGTGATTTTTATCCGAGCCCTTATAACTCCACGTATTCCTTCGTAGAGCCCAGAAGAGTTTAACCGCGTCATCATGACGTTTTTAATGGCACCAAACCTGTGATTTTGATATAAATAGACGGAATTTGAATGCGATCGTTTATCATCCCGATGTTGAAGCGGACGATGATGTCTGACTAACTACTTGACGCCCCCGGAGTCCTTCTCGAGTAGCATCAGATATACACTCGGTGATATCGGTCTCTAGATTATAACTATCCTCTGAGACGTTCTTCGATATCGATGCGACAAAATGTATCAGGGCAAGGTTTCACGAAAACGTCGTAAGTATAGGTTCGCGGACATCCCATCAAATTGCGTGTATCAAATTGAAATCATGTATTGGAATTGAACACACGTTTCAATGAGATGTCTATTTTGGACTTACGATGGTTTGGTGAGAAGATGCCCAGCCTGACTATCGAAGTTGTGTTTTTTTTAGTAATACATCTGTATTACTATATAATCCCTGTTAATAATTCATGCAGCCTAGTTGTCTTAATCATGTTTATTGGAAACGGGTTTTAAACGATTTTCTAAAAGAAGCAAGCCGGGAGCTGGGCATTTGCCCCACCAAAATTGTGAATTATACACTATTTGGGAATTTTCACCTCCACAACTATATGATCTTATTGTACCTTTGACACTAATTGTCTGGTGATTATTTTAAAAAGAAAAACCACATTATCACTATCCCTCATACAATATACATCCAAAAATACAGTCGCTGATTTTGGGTCCCAGGTCAACCCCCTGACAAAACAGTGCCTTTATGTATAGAAAGGATTGCCCTATGAAATTTATCACGAAGTTCTTTAATTGTATACTTATTCACCCTTATTATCATGGCTGTTTTGGGGGATGGTTTCGTCTCCTTAACCTGTGATTTCATTTATCTAAGATAACAAAATAACGTTGAAAAACGTCACTTTTTGGATTTGCCCATAATTTGTACTTAACCATTGACGTTTAGATTTAAAAAAAAACATGGGGGAAAAAAATTAACTTCACTATACCTTACAACATGCTAATACACCTTTAAGATCTTACGCGTCAGTTCGTGATATTTATCAATTTTTTATGCCATTGTTAATATGGAAGGCAAACAAATAAATAGCATTTCTGTCCGTTTTTGCATGGATTCGTGTGCGAGCAATGTCTATTCGTCAATGAAAAGCTATAGTTTGGTCTTATATAGCAATCTGTTACGATGCAACGCGCCTCAAAGTAAGTTCCGATCGATATTATTGTACAGGCACATGGCATTCATTAAGCAGTAAACGTTTTTTTGCGATGTTGATTTTCAGAATCCCGAACGCTGAATTTCACTTTATATGAAAATATAGTGATGTACCAATGTAATATATAGGCATCATTTTAAAAAAATAATCAATTTAGTGTAAATCTAAACATACATATTTACTTTAATCAATAAATCACAAATTGTTTTGATATGTATTTGACATATCTTTAAACATCTAAATGGTTTATAACGTGACTTCATCATCGACACAAACTGTGGTGTGAAAGGAAATACTGGATGTTGTTGTTTTAGTTTTTATTGGCGTGTATAATTCATTAATGAATATTTACACCGGATTTATATTTTATTCGTATACAGGCCTTCGTAAGAAGTGTTTAGTTGTTGTGTTTTGTTTTTGAATCTTAAAAAAAAAGAAAAAAAAAGGGAAAATTATGGTAATCATAATCAATTTAGTATTTAGTGTTCATTGACTCTTTTTCTTAGGACTAGAAATATAATGTATTTTTTCCTAAGTAAGAATAGTCATGGATCCAGGTTTCATTGACGGGGGGCGGGGGGGGGGCAAATCTTTTTTTATGCCGACGAGTAGCCCTCGTGCCCCGTCTTTGCTATGTCATCTGATAGTTATCATACATTTGTTCTTCGATCCTCCGGACATCAAAAACTCTCACATGTCTGTCAAACCTGACCAAAAGTAGAAGTGAAGTGATGGTGAAGCAAAACACACAAAAAGTCTCCAACGGTCGTAATGAAAATTGACCGCCTTTGTATTGATAGGTCATCCGTGTGCGTACAAAGTCGTCTGGATTTCTCGCTCGCATTTGTTTACATTCTCAGGGCAGGCTGTATACAATTCAAGCAAAATCATATTCGAGTTTACTCTTATACATTGTCAGCAGTGATAATGTTTTGATAGCGATAGAAAAATGGAAACGGACTGTTTTTTCAGAATGCAATAGGAGAAGAGTTATATCAATAGATGTATAGATGACATGAAAGCATTGTACAAGTAGCCATTTGTATTTACGCGGGAAGGTTTCTTGGAACAAGTCAATGTGACGTCGATTGCCGTTGCCATGGTAACTTATGTGTGAAGCAGTTCAAATTCAATTTGCACTGAGCAGAACGAGTCTTAAGACGACCCAGTATGTATAAGAGATTTGTGTGCAAACCCGAAGAAAACAGGGGTCTCAATGGCGATTCCCAAATTAGATTTAAACGAGTTTGTGCCCCTTTTTTGCACCCTCTGTTCTGTTTTATGGTGCCTTTTCCAATGTTTTTCGGCTCGAGAGAAATATCGGGGAAAAAGAATCACATGCAGTGAAATAAACTGCATGAATGAAAAAGCTCAGCATGTCTGGAACACAATGGGCATTGATTGACAGCGCTGTTACATGAAATCGAGTATAATAATTGGGGCTCAACAACAGCATAACATGTGTATATCTTGATTTATTTTTAGATTGGCAAGACAAAAACGCCAATGCTTCTCAAGAAATGTGGAGATTGAATTGAAAAAGTAACATATGATATATCTGAGAATAGTATAAGGCTATAGGAGAATTGGAACGAAAGTCGTCAGTATGAGCAAGGATGAAATGATCAATGTGTTGATCTTCTTGGGACTACTCACAACATGATTTCCTTTTATAAACAGATTACATTGGAAAGGGTTAAAATGATTAAGTACGATTAAATATGATTTTAAATAATATGAAAACATATTTTGGAGAAATTCCTTCAAGTGAAATAATTTAATGAAACAAAATCAAACAAAGAATGCAGAGTTTTCTTTGAAAATACCCGACGACAATCGTCTTAATATGTAGTTCTTTTCAATGATGATATGTAAAGAGATTTTTTAGAAATATCTATATGCATGCAATTTAAACACTTTAATTCATCCTCATCAATATTAATAGTTCCGGTTATGGACAAATTTTAGTTGGGTTGAAAATACGAACGCCTACTCCCAAGGGTAAACTGATTGATTACCTAATTAATTTATCTCTTCATCGTGCCTTCCGCCGTTGAATATCAATATAGTTAGTGTACTACCAATTATAGTTTTATGCATTATGCATCTACAAATAGAATAGTTGCGTTTTCTTGAAACTAAGCTGAAATAGTTTTTTGTTCAACATGAAGAGAAGGTGTTGGGGTGTAGGTTCATTGCTCCTTAAATATCTCACGAACTTATGTTTTATCATCTCCCAATTGAGAATCTCTTTGGTTATGTTGGTTAAAAGTGCATTTAAGGAATGCAAGCTTCATTATCGGAATATGTACTAAAGTATGTACTACATAGTGTAATCGGTCAATTCACTTTCGTCAAATGAAACTCTGTGAAGAAATAGGTAGTCATGGCAATTTTAAACATCGCAACTAAAGTGACATTGTACATTCTCTTCTCCCCCTCTTTCTCTCTCTCTCTCTCTCTCTATCCCTGTTTAATTCTCTCGCTTTTCTCTACCTCAAAATCACTCTTTTGCCATTCCTTTACCGCTCCCCGCCTCTCTCTCTGTCTCTCTGTCTGTCTCGTCATTTCAACGACCCCTCTCTTTCCTTTTTCTGTCTCTTTTACCCATCTTACTTACTGCCTCTCATCCTCTTTTTCTGTTTATATGTATCACCCCTCTCTTTTACTTTCACTCACTCTGTCTGTCTCTGTCTCTGTCTCTGTATCTGTCTCTCCCTCTCCCTCTCTCTCTCTCTCTCCCTCTCTCCGTCTCTCTCGCTTCTCTTCCCCCCCGCTACTTTTCCAAACGGTTTCCTGCAATCTCCTTCACTATAGGGTCCTTAAGATCACTTCAATCATTTTGATTGCAATTATTGTCATTTCTTGGAAAAAAACATAGACGGTGTCTCGCTATGTTTACATCAAAAAGCTGTGTACATGATTTCCATTTTCTTTCGTTAGATATGTAATCCTTTTTTTTATATTGCCGGAGGAACGTTGACCATTGAAAGTCAGCAATCAGTCATTTGACCTAAAATTATAATACGTCCATGTACGTGTAAGAGATAGATGCATGCACATATGATAATGAAATAATTGAAAAAAAGGGTAGATATATACATAGATTGTACAACAAATATACAAAACAGATAAGAGAGAGGAAGAGTGGGAAAGGAAAAAAAGAGAAAATTCTTAACAAAGAGAGCGAAAGAGGATGAGATAGAGAGAGAGAGAGAGAGAGAGAGAGAGATAGAAAGAGACCAATGATGCATTTTTTCTCATATTGCAAGTTGCTGTTCAAATTGCAGTTCGGATTGTAATCAGTAATCATTAAATTTTAATCACAATTGTAATCATCTGACATTCAACTTGATCACGTCATATTGTGTAATTATATTTGTATGTGGGTGGGTGTGAGTGTGTTTGTGTGCAAATGCGATGTGTGTATAATGAGACAATGAAATAAATGGAAAGGAAGGGAGAGAAGCGGAGGGGGTTGTATGAATGTTGAGGATTGTTTATATACTATCTCCGGGGAATGGTAAAGGCATGATGAAAATGCACGTGCATTCAACTCTACGTGCGTAAAATGTAATAGAAATAAAACGCTTATTGAAAACTGAAATGCCCAATTACACACTTTTTCCTACTGGGAAATGCTCTGCTCTTCAAAGGTTTCCAATAATATGACCCGTATTGAAAAAGAGGACAACTTTAATGACTTCTCATTTAGACACAAACAATCCCCCCCCCGCTATTTCTGCTTTTGTTTAAACGCGTTCTTCGTATATAAATGACACACATGGGAAAAACTATAAGGAAAGAACTAAAGAGAACAACTCCTGTTTTATTGCGCCTGACCTGAATATGATATTTGTTCGGCATTCAAATTGGGTCTTCAAATGACATTTTTGTCATTTGCGGAAAGCGATCGCTCGGAGAAATTCCTTCCATGAGTAAAGCATAACCCACGATCGATCGAGTCAACACTGCAGATTGAAAAGAAAGATATATAACAGTTGGAATGAGAAAGGGGTTTTATTGGTCGCTCGGGTGAAGCTGAATAAGCAGTCTCAAGAAAGGATGGGTTTGGAATGTATCTCTTTTAGTTATCAGACATGGGTGAACAGCTATATACCATCAGGGGATCAATGCATTCGATGGCGAACGCTCTTCTGGGATTTTATATTCCCTTCGTAACTAAAAATAATGATAAAGAAATCTAATTTTCCTTTGTGATAATGATACATCGAAAAGTTTTGTAGGAAGCCTTTACCTATTGTACCGTCGTCTCAAATGGGGAAGACTTTCTCGGTTATTGGCTGGCTTGGGGGTCAATCAACCGGTGTGTTCTTGTAGAAAGAAAAAAAATTCCTTGAATCAGGTTTTTACCTTTTTAAAATAAAAAATAAACTCGACCTGTGTTAAAACCAAGATGGTACGAACGTCCAGACATGTAAACAAATACTGAAAACCAAGAACTGCCCACTGATTTCTCTCTCTCTCTCTCTCTCTCTCTCCTGAAATGAAGCGAACCTGTAAAGGTATCACGTTTCAGTCACAAGAACTAGCACAAAATTGTTGTATTACCATGATGAGGACTGTAATTTAATTTAACCCGTATTGAATGTATGAGCGCAATGCATTGTGTTATTGATTAGAATTGAAAATGAAGGAAAGGGTATATATCATACTAATTTTTTTCTTCAATTGATGGTTGTAATGCATCTAGAACGGATGTCATTTTGCATGTGAATATGTCTTTGCTGTAATCGAATCCTTGCGATTGGGATGAACTACAACAAAATCAGTAACACGGGACACATGGTGCACGTGACCAAAACAACGTGGGATGGGGAGGAAGAGAGAGAGAGAGTGAGAGAGAGAGAGAGAGAGAGAGAGAGAGAAAGAGAGAAAAAGAGAGATAGAGAGGGTGACAGAGAGAGAGAGAGAGAGGGGGGCTACGCAAAAAGGATAACACGTCCCAGCCTATACCACCCCCTCTATCCTGATGAAATTTTCCTCTTGCAAAAATATTCATCCAACTAGTAGACCGGTGCCTTTTAATGACTCGACCCAAGCTACGCCATTGGACACACTTAGTATCTTACTTATTTATTTACTCATTTATTTATTCATTCATATATTTATCCATTTATTCATTTATATAGATATCCATTTATTCATTCATATATTTGTCAATTCAATTTGTATTCATTTATATATTCATTAACTTCTGATCATTTGATGTGAAAATGTATTGGCGCCGGTGCGTTTTGTGACTTATACCTCATGAAACACACATGAAGTTCTCAAGACGTTCGCAAAACGTTCTCAAAACATCCTTAACTTTAAAAATGCCGGGCTATTTGAGGTCTAAGTACGGCCGGGGGCCATTATGCCTCCCCCATAAGATCTCAGCCGTGAGGCGGCCGATCTCCGCAAAAATTTGCACACATATTAAGTGAAGTGTATAGAATACTATAATAATTTCAATTTTTTGAAAAATTAATTCATTTGCATATTTATGGTAATTTATGCAAACAAGGCCATACAAATCACGTTTTTACCCATAAATCATATATTATTCATATTTAAGCATTTTTTTCACTACATATATTTATTAGACCATTCTGAATTATAATACGACAACAAAAATTGGAAGAGCCAGCTTATTCCCTATGGTATCCCTTGTTTTGATAATTTCTTATGTATTTCATTGTTTTGTTAACTTATGTATTTTGTTGTTTTTGTTGTTTCATTTCATTTCTGACTACAATTCAACTATTTTGACTCCCAAAACAACCACCTAAACTTCAAACAAGACCCAATAACCCATGTTTGATCTGTTTTTAGGAAAAATGACTTTTCCATATGTTTTGTACACAAATCATGAAAAAGAGCGATTTTCGGGCTGACATGCAAAGTCAAAAGGTCACTTGACTTCGTAACCGTAGGTCCGATTTTCAAATTTTTTTTTTAAAAGTTGCGCAAGACTGGAAAGAACAAAGTCAGTGAGCGGCGGATCGCCATCCATATGCGTTCCCGAACAATCAGAAAAATCGTGGAGGGGGGGGGGCATGATGGCCCCCGGCCTTATTAGGGTTAAGGACGTCAAATGTTTATAGAACCATTGTTTACCGCCCAAAAATGTTTGTGTTCTTTGACATCACATCGATCATTCGTAACCATCGACAGCAGTAGTTTTTCTTGTATCCAGCATGTATCTTTAATCAAGGAAGGTTGTATAACAGCAGGTGCCCTTCTTTTCCGTTCCACTCTAAAAAAAATCATGTAATCACACTACTCATGCAGAATGGATTATTTGGTGCACCCCGCACATATCGCCCAGTGCTCCACAATTTGAATTTATTGCCAATATAGGCATTTTATGAACGCGGGAGCCGTTTGATATTTTTATCTTTTTTCATGCGATGGAATGATTTGACGGTTGTACACTGTGAAATGAGAAAGTTTTCAGTCATTTTGACTGACGTGATAATGAGCTAGAGAGAGGAAAAGACAAAACAATAGAAGGTGCGTGAGAGAGCTGTCTCCAGCTTATAGGGTACTCCTTTAAAAAGAACTATCTCAGATTTTGTTGGAAAACTTTTGAAATTTTGTTTGCATTTTGTTTCATCTTTAGTCAACCAATTCGCTTTTTTTTTCTTCAATCAAGAAAAAATAACATTTAAAAAAGAAACAAAAGCATATGCATGATCAACATTTGCGTAGATACACTTTACCAAAAGATTTTCCCTTTAATAATAGGACAGAGATTACCTTTCCTTGCGTCACCAAAAAGACAACAAAAAGTCCACTATGCCAACTCGAGTATCATAACCATGTTTTCCCATTACGAAGGCTAAGTAAACTGAGAAAACTCATGTTCGTAACAAACTTACCGTTTTCCATTATTTTTCTTTCGTGCTATGCGGATCAAATCTCAGTCATGATTGATGCGAGATTAACTTCTTCGTTACCCAGCCGTGACATTCTTATGATCATGGGATGTCAGTGGATATTCAGATGACGGGCTGATCAGACTATGCTCTTAATACCTCTCCTTTTTTTATATTTCTTATTTTTCACGCAACGCGGACGTGATTTTTGCCCCTGGTCGGGTTTTGGCGCCAACGGGAATGGCGACATGGTGGGCGCGTGCAAAAATCGTGACGTTGTGTCGTCTGCACGTTAAGGCACGCTTGACGCACCACGTTAGTATGATTAAACATACATGACATATCAAATCACGATGAAGAAAAGAAAATACGATTCGCTTCTCCTAACAGATTTGTCGTTAAATGAAGCAATTATCTCGAGATTAGGTTCTTTATTATCGTGAAATTTCAATTTGAATCACCACATTTTGGGTTCATTAGGGAATCGATTAGAGGACCCGTTTTGCGTGAAATTTCATCGCAATTTCTCACAGAATCATGGCGTCAGAGTGTAAGGCATTTTGCCCTATTGCACGTTCAAAAAGCTCGGTTGTGCCATTTTTCATAAGAGAAGTCAGAGAGTTCAGTTTTGATCATCCGCCATTAATGTTTTCTTTTTCTTTTTTAAGCAACCGATGATGAATCATTTCTTTTAACGACAACTTATTTTTTCCTACCTTAAAACAAAAGTACACGATCGGAAATCGTCGAGAAATCTGGGGTAATTTCAACAACGTATAGAATATCTGAAAGAAATCATTTTCGCATTATGTATTGCGCTGTTGTGATATTAAAACTGTTCATTGCTGTGATGCATAAGACTATTGACATCGCCACAAAGCTTATTTTATTGAAAGTCTTAACGATTGTTCCTAAATGGAAACATTAAAACACTGATTTTCAAAAAGGAGTTACAACTTTCAGATCAAAATGACTTCCAAAAGGTAATATTACAATTAAAAATGTTCACCTTTTAAGAAATATTAGAGAAATTAAATAAATACCTATAAAAGTAGCCTGGATGTACTTTAAAGACCGCTATACCTGGCTTTCCATTTCTGCACCGTAGATCTACGTGAACGAGGCAAAGTCGGTGGGTTTCAATAATCTACTCTAAGCTTACAAATTGAACATTTAAACCTCAAGGGGAATCAAGTTAATATGTAGTTGGTCACTCTCTATTTCTTAACGAAGTTATTTTGTATCCTACGGGATTCGAATTAAACTTCAGAAGGGGGTTGTCTGTTCGTGGTTCTCTTAGAACAGAAGTCGTACGTTATAAACCCTTTCCCTCCTGCAACCGGGCGGTTCGCGTATTAAACATGTGGGAAAATTTGAGAATTCAGTAGCCATTGGGTTAAGGGAGTGACCTCCTTCTCCCCCTCCTCCTCTCTCCCTATCCCTTATATTACTCAGGCAATGCAAGTAGTAAAACCATCATTGATTGTTGTCAGGAAAACAGATTTCAAGTACAACCACACAATGTCTGTTGAAATAACAGACATGTGAGAGATGGAGAGGGGGAAAGGGAAAGAGAGTAAGAGAGAGGGGGTAAGTGATACAAATGGAGCTGTATAGAAAGTAATAAGCTGGTTGAGAGAGAGAGAGAGGGGGAGAGAGGGAGTAAAAAGAGAAAGAGAGGGGGGGGGTGGGTGGAAAGATGTAGAATTTTACTCACAAAGTCGTCTCAATTTAACAACTTTAGCATGTTAAAAAATTATGAATGTCTTGGAATACACAAATTAGATGGTTAATTATAAATGGAAAAAAAAATGATGGTAAACTGGAATAAAACAAAACCCTATATATATATATTTTTGTGCTTTTCCAGTTTACCATCAATGCTTTTGTTTATATATGTCATCCATTATGGTTTTACAAAAACGAGGTTCCTTTCTTGAGCTATTTCAACTTCATGAATACATACATAAATTGTAAACAAATTCAGAATCCACAGGGAGTCGTCGTTAAAAGAAAAACGCGAGCTGCAGAACTAGGTCTTCAAATAATTACAAATTATAGGAGTAATACCAACGTAATGGGAAATGAAAAATAAATCTCAACAGCATTACGGACTATCTTGAACGATTGTGATAGCAATGACCCTGTAAGAGTTCGCTTTACATATAAAACAAAAGCTTCTCACGTGAGAGTTCTGTCATGTTAAATATCACATGACCGATATTCGGCGCAAGAATGAAAACAGCCATTTTCCCAATTTCAATTCTAATTTTAGCGCGCAGTTGAAAGTTATTGCCAACGGCATACAAAACAACGATTCAGCGTTTCAGTGGTTTGGTTTGGTGGTTGCACAGTTTTCTCTGGCATTTGTTTGCTTTTTCTTGAGAAATGATTTGTGACTTTTGAAGTAGTAAAAAAATAGAAAATATCAACAATATAGTAATAGTTCGTAACAAATATGACAGTCGTTCACGTTAGACGAGGATATGAATTGAAGAGTAAACAAAAACAAAACTAGAAAGATTGGGGTAAAAATGCATCCATTTCTTGGCGCCTGGATGCTATACTCGTACTGCAATGCGGTGAGATCTAGCAGATTGAATTGCTCGGTTTCACCCCCACGCTCCCCAATGTCAAAACTAATTTGCCTCTCCGCGGTACCATACAATGACACAATTGCGTGATTAGGGTATTATGTCGTTATATACCTTCCTCCTTTTTTCCCTTGCCGTTTCTGTATCTTTCTCCGTCTTATAATGTAACCTTCCCTTGGAGATCATTACTTTGGAAACGATTTCGTCGACAGCAGATGGACCAAAATAGCTGGGTTGAGGCCCGGTCGCCCTTGACCAAATTGTGCAAGTCGGATCCTTTTCGCTCTCACAAACGGCGCCATTTGACTTTAAATCTATCGTAGCGCCACTGCAACTTCCAGCGTTATACGTTGACGAACCGCGTGCCTCTTCCAATATTGCAGTTCTTACAGCATCGTAAGACCGTGACATCGTCAGACAATTAGAGCGATCTCCTGCAATGATTGTCCTGTTATGATATTGCGTGTGTCTTTCTATGAACACAGCATGGCTTATTCGATGTTACTCTTTCCAAAATTGATTAAATTTTTGGTTAACTTCATGCTGTTAATTACACGCATTACATCCCAACTACTTTGCTGGACGTACGGGTTTCCACCAAAACAGTTGCTTTTCTTCCTAATTGCGTCTAATAACTTCTGACCACATGGACGCTTGGAAGTCCAACTTAACCTTGTACTATTCATCAAACCACCCTTGAGTTGGAAAGATGATCACTTGAGCGTTCTGTTTGTTTCACTTGACTGGCTTTCCTATGGTTTCAATGTTTTGTTAACAGACATCAAAGTTTCTTGTTTTTCCTTTCACAGTCGTTACAAGGTCTTTTGAGTGATTTTTACTGAGAATTTCCGCTCTTTAAGAGATTTTGCTATGGGCTTCGATTGGAACGTATTGATCACTCTCAAATTTCGGTAATCCCATCTACAATGGCCATGTATCTTCTTTAATCTAGTATATCCCTTTGTAAAGATTGCTTATTTAGCTAAAAGGAAAGGAATTGAACAAAACCAGAACGTTCAATCAAGGTTGATGAAAGGCGGAAAAAGGAGAAACAGATAGCTAATAATGAAAATAAAGAAAATATGTGAAAGCGACACAACAGAGAGAGAGAGAGAGAGGGGGCGTGGGGGTGGTTGGAGAGAAATACAGATAGCAAGATATTTAGGAGAGGACATACACTGTAGTTATAGTGACTGCTGTATAACTAATAATCTGCTGAGCAAGGATATCAGAATAAAAAAAAGGGAGATATCAAAACAGAGATAGGGAAAGAAAGATATGGAGGGGAGGAGAGATCGAGGGGGAGAAGAAAGGGGAGAGAGATAGAGAAAGATTTACTTTGCAACCACTTACATTCATTTTGCTATTGTTCTGACTCTACTGTGTTATTGCTTTGAGTATAGACAGACCTTTTTTAATAATATTTAGAGCTTATTTATTTTTCAAGAAAACAAGACCCTAGTTTGTTTCTACAAACAATATCAATGAGTACATCATCTTTAAAGTAAGATTCTCTTTTCCCTTATTCAACTAACTAGTCAACTAATTGTCTCATCATCGAGCTCTCGAGGTCCAGAAGCACCGTGAGGGGATCTGTAGATATATAGGACAAGCATCCAATTTTATGCAGAAACATTGTGTACGGCCAACTTTTTAGTTCTGATACGGTTGAGGTTTACCCAGGCTCTTCTTAAGAGGTCACTGCCACTTGGTTTTGCATAGGGCTCTGGGATGAATTCCTTCAAGTTGACAGTAGATGAATTCCACTGGTCTGACCAAGGCCCTAATTAGAGCACACACACAAAATCTATTTCTAATTAAGACGGACTCACTTATTTACTTGCTTTTTAAAAACCTTTTTAATTTGGGTATAGCCGGACCTATTCGGTGTATTACTCCTCACTCCAGACACACGTACAGTACATCATCCACTTTTCATATTTTTCGTATAGACACAGTCGTTTAATTTACATCCTTTTTAGGCTCTGTCGTTTGAAGTATAACAGTAACTTTTTTTAGTTCATAACATCTTTAATTTTCTCCGATATTGTTTTGGGTATGAACACGCTTACTCCTTTACTTCATAACATTCCATTATTCCATAGTGTAAGTATGGACACACCTTATATACTTGTTTCCATTATTGGTGGGAACAGAACGCGGTAAAGTAAAGCTTTAAATGGTCTCCTAAACACGCGCGAGGTTGGAGAAGGCTACTGGTATCGAATGATGCAGATGTTTTGTCACAAGAATAAAATTATTCGGCTACAGGCGGCGGGCTTCAACAACCCGACTGATGTAGGAGGCTAGAGGTTGGTCGCCTGTATTTCTACATTCCGCTGTTGACCGCTCAAAACGTCTTCTGTTCCGAGGCTGAAGATTTATTTCTTCTCTTAAATAGGAGCACCGAGAGATGGTAGATTGGTGATGAGATGCGGAGGCGGACTGGCAAGCCTTCCTCATAATGAAAATCGAAATGCGTCGGATGAAAGAAAGAGATAAAAAGAGAGAGAGCGATTGGGATGTCATAGAAAAGAAGAATAATTTGTGAGAAGAATAATGTGACCTTGCGTTGTTTACTGGCTCTATTCAGTAAACTAATTTTACGTATTCTAAATTCCCGCGAATAACCATTTCATGGTAATAAAGTGACGTCGAATAATAAAAGAAAGTCGGAGATAGAGAGGGAGAAAATAAAACATGAGGGTTTTAAAGTATGGGCCTTCTGTCAAAAAATTCAAATCACTACAAAATTATTTGAAAGGTATTAAACCAACGTCTTCATTTTGTTACTTTAAAATCGCATAAATTGTGGCTAGTGTAGATGTAGGGAGGAACTTTATTATGACCCAAATATCTACATTTATTTGAATCTAGAGGATTATTATTGAAATAAACGTTAAAGATGTCCACTTATATTTGTATTTATACTGTTTTTATTTGGCTTGAAGTACAAACAAAAATTACACAAAGTAATCGACGTTTGAATGATTTTTTTTAATTTACAGTTTTTAAATCTCAGAAAGGATAT
>BEXV01001202.1:99121-111738 GCA_003118195.1 Hemicentrotus pulcherrimus
GGGGGGGGGGGGGGGGGCAGTGGAATGTTCCTGATGTTAAAGGAAGTGGCGCATTATAATCAAACGAAACAGGTCGAGGTGATTTTAGAGAATTTTGACAAGTTCAAGTTTAATAAGACCTACTGCTGTCATCGAAGTTACCATGAACAATCTCTTGACTATTGAGTAGTTCACTAAGAAGGAATCGTTGAAAACATGGCAACCATATGACAACCATCTTGAGGATGGAATAGTGCAGATCCTCATGGGTATGCCATAGAGAACAGGTGAGAGATACATATAGAGGGCATAAAAGAAAAGGGTCATGGGGGGCATTGAAATTAACAGACAACAAAAAAGAGAGAGCGAATAATAAAATAAAAACGCTTTTGTTTTAAACAACATACATTATCTCTACTTTATGATTCTCTAACATGTGTTAAGGACGGGGATCTCGCTTTGATACAAGAAAGAAAAAAAAGGTATACCAAATAAAATATTAAAGAAAACATTAGTGATAATTGCGCCTTATTGCAAAGCTCTATCGATTTCGTTTCTAAATGTGGTTATTTGTATCTTTAAAAGTACGTTGCTATTTGGGGCAAACATGGAAAATACACATTTTCCGCAAATGGTGCGAGCAGCTTATAAACATTGGTTCAAACTGGAAAAGATAATCAAAACAAATGATTAAAAAAAGTAAAGCTATTTTTAGGATAAGGTACGATCGCAGTAATCTAAATCAGTTCTCACTGGATCATGGCAGTAGATTTGAACAATGGGCTCGATGGAGCAGATTACATTTGGAATATAAATGCATTTGGTGGTGAAAATTACGAGCAATCGAGCCTAGCTTATGTTTTACGTGATATCGAGAAAAAAAAGAAATAGAATAGTGAAGGCCAATGTCCTGTTGCGACGTATTTATCAAAACACTTAACACGGTATAAACGCACTTCTATTAAAGTGAATTTCAAATATAATATGGAATTATTTCAATTGATTGAGACGAATTAATCATGCTTTCAAGTCTTGATTGTAAAATGATAGGTACCATAATTATTATGAATGGGTGCAATCATGACAATATATAAAATACACCAGCTTGTCCTATATAATTCATACGCACTCTAATGAACTAAAATTCCTTCTTGAATTAATGCTATACTATATGCTTTACACCGTTGCATTTTCAAAAAGAGAATGACTAGGATTGATATATTTTAGCACAGCAAAATCACAGATTATACTGATGACAATTTCAATACATTTTTTTTAAAGGTTCATAATTCAAACCATATCAAATAAGAAGAAAATCTTTACATCATGGTTTTCCCAAACATATGAATATTATATCAGCGCATTGCCCCATTCTGCAGCTTTTTTCACGATGCATATTTGTGTATGTACCGACGACGACCTTTGTTTTATAAACGTCTGTGCCCAAACTTTAAAAATGACATCGCCAGTGCAGCTGTGCGTTCAAACATTAACTTTATGAAAATAATATTGGTAAGCGTTTGAAGAGACATGACATGAAATTTCATTTTCCCGAAGATGAGCTTTACCCTTCCGCCATTTCATTATTTCCTCCTCTCGACTTGGCTGATGTTTAACCAGGAGATGCTGGTTTATGCACGTACCAGCCTCCCCTCTGGTTTCTACGCACATCCACATGTATGATTGGAGTGGAGTGCCGCAGGGCACCGATAGGGGAACATTCATTCTTTAAGGCGCCATCTATCAAACATGACGACATTGGGAGAGAAAACTCGATTTCACGTTTTCACGTCTCTCTCTCTCTCTCGTATTGTAGACAGTGTTCTAATGATCCGGAGAGTTGATTGCTAGCGAGCGATGAACGAACGCAAGTAGACAGTCTACAAATCATTGCCAATTGAGGCTTATAACAATAATCATAACGAATTGCGTAGTTAGCAAAAATATTATTTTGATCAAATTCTCATCGGAAACATTTATTCAGCAATAAATATAACGGGTTCAGTGAAACAAACATTTTCTAGGTTTAATGGCTTTAAGCAAATAAATTACACGAATTTGAGACAGTAGAAAGATGTGTTTTATTATGAAAAACTTTAAATTAGGTGTTTTTTCTTTTGGGAGTTGGCGGCAATAAAATTCAATGTGTAATGGAAGTACGGAACATCTCAATCAGACGCTAACCATGTTAATCAATCCACATGACTGTTTAAAACTACGCCCTTTTATCCTCAAATTGCTATTTGAAGAAACTCGTTTAAAATTAACATTGAAGACAGAAGAAATAGGTGAGGGTAGACGTTTTAATGCATAATTGACTTCAAAACATAGCCGTTGTTTTTAAGAGGATTTGACTGTCGGTGTATCACATTAGCCCATCTACATACATTACATGCTTGAAAGTTCTGAGCAACTTTTGTCTCTTAGTAAAAGGAGCATTAACAAGCAAGTTTATTATGCTCACAATTTGCTTTCATAATGTAGATTATATCAATAAGATATGTAACGTGGGTACAATAATTTTTCACATTCTCTCTCATGAGGAGGTAGGGCAATTTAACACTGATGTTAAGTTACTTTGAAGAAAAGCAAAACAGTAAAGGGAATGTGATTAATGAAACTTTTGAAAAAAACATCCGATACAAATAACTACGTCATTAACATTACATGTTTGGAGATCTCATATTGACAAATGACTGTAGTGCAATTGGGACCACGTCTTTCCCTCTCGTCATATTTGTTGTAAGACATATATCATTTTATTTTCTCGAATCTCAGTACCTTTCCTTGAGACTGTGTATTTGTTTATTAGGTTCTCCAAATTTCTATTCGGTGATAAATTTCGAAAGTGATATTTTCAGTCGTTTTGCGTGTTGAAACAAGGTGAATTGTTGAATCATGTCGACATTGCTTCATTTGAACTTTTTATTATTATCATTGTTCAATCTTTCACCCGTTTCACGAATCCTTCTATTTTTCATTGAAACAATTCCCTGTCTAAAAGAGATTTCACTTTATAACGGAACGTGACTTTTATGAAAGCGTTTCTCTACTCAGTGTGTATAATGATTGATGGATGGGTAAGTTGATGTGCGTGTGGGAAGGGATCTATTAATGGAAAATGTATTTATATATTCACTCAACAGCGATTTAAAACCTCGTTGTGTAGTCGAAGATTCTTCCAATGATCGCCTTTTCACTTGATAGCTGAAGGAAGGGAAAAACAACGATTTAAAAGATGGGCATATAATGTAAACTTAGTTCTGTTTTTTTTTTTAACTTTTCCATGAATGTATACATCTGTAACTGCATCTTTCATGGGGTACGCATGTTTCGTGTCTGATTAGTTAGTTTACTTCCAAGTTTTACTGAGCTAGCATTATGTTTAGTTCTGTTATGATTGTGATCACAGCTTGTATCGTGGGATTCATTTTGCAAGGAAAGTGAAAGTAGGATAAGTAATTGCCTCGACTCTAAAGAGAAACCTTTCAGAGTAATTTATGATCCTAGTTTGCAGACCTAAGGTGAGCTTGATAATTAAGGCAAGTAGTGCATGCATTAAGGGAATTAAAAACCAAGAAAGAAGAGACAAGTTAATGTAATATCAGAGGAAGAAAAAAGTGTGTGAATTTGAACGTGGCATACGTTCCTACATTCTAGGTAAAACGTGGTATACATATTTCTTATTGTGGACTCACGTTTAGAAATGAAGTATGCAATGCAAGTAGAGTAGCTCCACTGCAAAATGCACTTAGCAATGTTAACAATATTGCAGTGATTATATTACAATATTGATTACAGATACTGCAAAAGTGTAACCTGTATGATTAGGAAACGGTTAGGACAACGCCACTTTGAAAAACGAATTTACATGACTTAAAAAGAGATAATAAACATCTTTTCTCAACGCCGTTGATGTCATTTTCCCGTGGACCACGCGATAACACTTCCTAATTACGAAACATATCGTTTCTCATTATTTCCCTCCCCCCCCCCTCTTTCCCTCTTTCTCTTGTATCTATCTATCTATCTCTCGCGTTCTTCTTACCCCCTTCTATCTCTTTCTTCATACAGTCCTTTGAAGACGAAGTTTTGCTAAAAGTTAGGGGAATTCACGAAAACAAAAAACGTTTTTCAAAAATTCAAGGAAAAGGAAAAGAGAGAAATGTTATAGCGAATAAGAGAGCGAAAGCGATAGCGAAATGGAAAGTGGTAGATAGAGAGAGAGAGAGAGGGGAAAAAATGGGAGAACCCCAGGTTCAAGAAACAAACCGAAGATGAGGAAGAAAGAGACAGCCGCTGAGGGAGAAGACGATATCGAAAGGAGCATTTTCCCGATGGGTGCCAAAGATACAGGTGTCGCATATATTGGGATGGTGTATTTTACAGATGATAACAGGGAAAAGTTGTGCGAATCGATGTTCTCTCGTTTCTTAAGTAATTTTGTTAACCGAAGACTCTTGGGTTTTCTATTTATCCACTACAAACCGTTTATGTATCTGAACTTTTTAGAGTAATTGTCTGGGTCGATTCTTCCATTTCCTCATTTCATGCATTTCCATTAAATATTTCGCATTTCGTCGATAGCGACGTAGATCAGCTTTGATCAGCTTAGGGAATTTTTAATTGTTTTTTTGTTTTTTGTTTTCAATATGCTTGTGCTTAATTTTAATCTTAATAGCACCTTTTCTTATAATTCGAAAATAAAAATTTACATTTCTTACCTTCGTTTTTTCCTCAACTGAACTTTCTAAGTATTATATTGGGAGTTAAAATAAGCTTTTTTATAACCCAGTGCTACGATCCTTATCAGCTACGCTCAAATGATTCATCATCGTTCGTCAAAGTCATGAAGTTGAAGCCCAATTGTTCGATTCGAAGCCTGATTGTTCATGCGACACCTCTTTGTTCTTGAACCAAAAATGAACATTATTTCTTCCAGTAGCTTTGACAACTTATTAAAAGAAATATATACATGTAGGTTAGCTATTAAAGGAGTATCACTTCCGGTTGATGAATCTGTTAAAATTGCAATATTGAATCTGAATATGCAAACGCATTAAATAATTTTACACAAAAACATTATATTTAATATGTTCCTTTAAAACGATTAAATTGATAAAGTTTGATACAAAACAAAAAGAAAATAATACAGTTTCATATTTCATTCAATTTCTACATTATAAACACCTGGCTGAAGGAATATAATGTTCCTCCAAATTGCTACCCATACCTCTCTCTGGTCTTTGAATCTGTCCAATATAATGTGTAATGTAGTTTTATTTCTAGTCGAAATGTTTTGTTACTTCCTCTAAACTGTGGTTATGAAAGATGTATTTGTTATAAACGCGAGACAAAAAAGATGGCGCCCGGATCCTGTGGTTTCAAACCAATGAAAATATTTGTGTCAATGTAATTATTAGTTTTTTTATTAGATTTCCTCACGAAAAGTCTGGCATGGTGTGGGTAGAAAGATGGAGGCAGCACACATTTCATTGACTACCATAATTGGTGTGGATAGGACCATCTGCAAGACACGAGTTTGTGCTGGTAGACAGCTGTATCAGGAGTCACTTTCAATTATTGTAATGATTTTTCCAATGTCTTAGCTCGGAACACGAGATAGCTCGATGCCAATCTCACTTTAACTTAGTGTGGGAACAAAGCTCAAACTGATCTGCTTCCAGTAGGCCTGTACTCTCCTTTTTGCTCCTGTCTGTCATTTTGTCATCTTCTGTCTCTCCGTGGCGTAGTGTATATGCAGGTATAGCCGTAGGGCGGCACTGGTCAAACTGGTTTGATGAAAGCCAAGAGAATGGAAGAATAGGCAGACGAGTCGAAGTGGTTTCAATGTTCTTCCTATTGTTCCTAAATTTTCTCTTTCTCCATATTCTTTTTTGTCAGCCGATGGGGAAAGATACAGTGCGGTCTCCATTTTAGATAGGCGCTTTGCAAATGTCTTTTTTTGTATTTGAAATGCGTTTGTTTACTATCAATTTAAAGCTCAACTTTAGATGATGAGGAAAACTTGATATCACGCCGACTTTGAGCAATTCTTTGCTTGTCTCAGGCATGCCAGGTAATTTGTTGCCATGTGTGTGCTAAAATAAATTATAACAAAGCAATAACTGGAAGAGCTAATTTTGATTGGCAATTAAATTGCTCAAAGTAAATCGGTTACATTGTTTAAACTTCGACCATTTAGCCATTTCGCATCCTAACTCAAAGTCTTCCAGAATCCCCCCTCCCTCTCAATCTCTACCCTGTCACCACACTGACCACAGTATGAAGTAGGTTAATAAGACGTTATCCACCCTGCTATTCATAGTATTTACACGTTTTGCGTCAAGACTCATTTTATTATTCAGATCTGACGAGCTTCCGTTCTCTCACTACTGGCTTGCATGCCCCAGGCCAGAAGGGTGTTTAAAGTAGCTTGGCCAAGGTTTCAAAAGGCTTTTAATCTTAATAATGTTGGTATCATTGCAAAGTTAATGTTATAATCTTTCTAATGGTTTATAGTTAGTTTTAAAAAATTGTTACAGAATTGACTTATCTGCTATTAAAAGTGGTGAAATAACTACCCGATTATTCCGCCCTTGATCGGCCCGCTGTTGTGACGTATGATTTGTGACATAGGAGGTTGGGCACATGAGCGAGAGTGCGATCCTCAAGCTCTCACACAACTCTCGCCTGCATGCATTATACGTATACAAACGCCACTCGAACGCTAAATATCTGATCAAAATGTCCGAGCTCGAAGAAGACGTTTTACTCGATTTAGAATTCGAAGTTGATGAGCACAGCTCCACAACAGTGGTACTGGTAGTGATAGTGATGATGATGGGGATGTAGGAGAGATGGAAAAAAAAAAGAGAACAATTCGGAGAAGACGGCGTCGATGCTGGTGCAGGTCAAGTGATAGCATATCAGCGCGAGCTGGCTGAGCTGCCAGCTGCCGCTCAGCTCCACCGGCCCCCTCAACTGGCGATCGATCTGTCATGACTGGGCGAGACATTTTCTAATTTTTCGGGATGTGTATGTGGCTTTTTGGCAAATTTCACGGATAATAAAACAAAGATGATTTGATGTGAGATTATATTTGGCGAAAATCAATTACAAATATGCCCCATTCATAAATAGAACTGCAGCTGCCTGACATACAAATGCAAAAGGACGCTCGCGATTCACTCTTCATGGTCTCCGTATATAATCAACAGCAATCACTATCACGCCAATTGGCATGATGACCGAACAAATACAAAACATCTCAGCAAATTACACAGAACGGAAGGGTATTAATTTGGACTAATCTTGTCACATAAATGTTCTTAATATTATATGCAATTACATGATTTCTAGAGATTGTTATTCCACTTTCTGGTCAGGATATGAAGCATATGCAAAGTCTGGATAATGTATACGTATAGCTATGCAAAATACCGCACGCGAGCTGTGCGAGAGGCGAGCTTGAGGCCTAGAATTGCGATCGTGCCCAACCAGGGACGTCATAATCGGCCTACTGCGCGAACAAACGTTCAAGCCAGGAATTGAAGTATGAGAAGGTTCTTGGGAAAAGCTCCTTACCGCGTTTCAGTTATATTTACAAGGCTTCAGAGCAGAATGTGTGTCTTCATATTGGTCTACGCTATCCGGACATGTATAATTTGCCCATTTGTAGTGATTATGTGAAATTTCTTCGCCAAGCTACTTTAAAGATTGTCTCGGACTTGTAACGAGACAAGTATATATCAACCATTGCTTATCACATATATGTCGATAATATGAGACAAATGAACTACTTTTAAACACGGTTCGAAGGCAATTATTATGTCTTCTAAGCCGCACAATCCCTCAAAAGACCAGGAAACTGAACACAAAGAAACAAAAAGAGAGATTGCGAGATAACAATATAAATCTTGCTTATCGCTCGTCTCTTTCTTCCCGATTTCTCTTCTTCTTTCACTTCTTAATTCACATTCGCTTTGTCTTTATCTCTTCGCCATTTCTATCCTGTCTTAGCATCTCCCTGTCTTGCCAATCCACTCTGCCTACTTTCTGTTGTTCCCCTTTTTTCCCCTTTCTTCCCTATTTTTTATCGACTCTGCCATTGTGGCTCTCCGTCTTGGTTACTTTACACCTCACTGTCATTCTTCCCTTTTCCCATCAGGCCACCTTTTGGTCTTAGCTTACATGCCTGGAGGAGTTGTCTTCGTTCACTCCTTTTCCTTATCCTTCTAATTTTAATAATGATAATTCTATGTCGTTCTTGTAATGTACATGTATACCACAATATGCAACGTCTCTATGCGCTTCAAAAGGACTTTGAATATTATTATCCTAGCTTTAGCTCCGGCAGCCGTAATCAGCAAACAGTGCATTCAGGTAATAACTCCTGCCATGTACCCACCAACTACACCTTAGTCAAGTGCAGTAAATTCGGATTAGATTAATGTTTTACGACAGGGTGTTAGTGATGCGACAGGGACTCGAAACCCGTACCTTGTGGTTGACAGTCCGGATACCTATACACTCGACCACATCAATCAACGCGTTTGAAAGCATTCCTCAAGTTCATTTTCTTGGTGGGCAACAAGGAACAGGCGAATAGTTCACCACCTCATTACAGCTAATTACCATCAAATCACTGCAGCTTTAAGTCGTAAAAAAGTCAGGTCTAATCACGCCATTCTCCTTGGGAAGAGTAAGGTTAAATAGGCACTTTAGCCATTAACCTCTGATTTCGCTTGATAGGTCTTGAATCTATATGATGGAATTCAAAAGCAATCATTCATGATGTTTCGAGGAAATGCATTGCTCTTAACGATGCTAATAATTTATTTCTTAGAAAACGGGATAAGTGTGAATTGAAAGGAACATTTATTTGGAGAACGGACTTCGTTCCTCTTAGTCACGAAAGCGTACTTATCAATCTGTTTAGATCAGAATTATGTCTGGGCTTTCCATGAATGAGTTGCTATAAATAAACCCATATATCACTTTTAAAATGTACAACAGATATTGAAATATGTTCACGTAAAATTAAACTGGTACATATTCATGTACTCATGATTGTGTGCTCCGTACTAACATAAGTTTTACTTTTTTTCAGTATTTTTGAGACGTGTACATACTATCAATTCAGTGTCTAGTAATTTGAATTGAGTATAGTCATGTTACTGTGTTAAATTACCAAAGTCATAATGCAATATACTTCTGTCTAAAGATTCACATACTTATTACATCTTTCCCGTTTTTAGTTATTGCTTTTTCTTCTTCAAAGATAGAGAGAGGTTTAACAAATTTCCCTGTGAAATTCTTTAGTTCATAATTATTTGGCGTATGTCAATTTATCGAAAGAGGTTTTGATTGAAAAGAGAAATTGCAGTTAGATGAATATAAAACGAGAATGTCTCTCTCTCTCACACACACACACACACACACACACTCTCTCTCTCTCTCTCTCTCTCTCTATCTACGTCTCCATTTACTTCCTTCTCTCTTCCACCGTTACAATCATTTATAACCAAACTTCCTTTCCGTTTGTCAACAGGTGTATCTGTGGCGGTATCCGTATGGACGATGTGTGCCATCTCTCTGGAGCGGTACCACGCTATCTGCAACCCTCTGGCATCCCGTGCCTGGCAAACCAAGAGCAGGGCGTGTAAGATCATCGTGGCAGTGTGGCTCATGTCCTTCTTAGTCTTACTCCCGTTCGCCATCTTCACAGAACACGAGAAGATAGGCGAGTCCGAATACTACAAGTGCCGAGAAAAGTTCCCCTCCATCATCTTTCACAAACTGTACATCGTAAGTATGAAGGCAGAGATAACTTGCTGATGATGACGACAATGTTGGTGATGGTTATGATAACAATTATGATGATGATGGTGATGATGATGATGATGGTAAAATCGATATTGAAACGATGATTAGCATAATATCAATGAGCATGACGAAGACGTAAGGCGATAATGGTGGTGATGATGATTGTGATGATGGTGATCATGACGATAGTGATGATGATGATAATGGTTGGCGCATGACGATGATGGTGGTGAGGATGGGGATAACTATTCTAAAGACGGCTATGATGGTGATGATGAACAATATAATTATGATGATGATAAATACAGATACATGCTAATGAAGATAATGGATGATGGAAGCGTGTGTAGTGGTACTGATGTATGATGGCCTTAATAATGTACGTTGACAAAGTGAAGCTGATAATCTCCTCGAAAACGCAACAATATTCTGTCGTGATCCTGAAGATCATTAACTCTTTATCGTAATGCAACACGAAATTAAAAATCTTCCTATAAATAATCTATTCCACACCGTATTTATAACGGGATAGATAAACTAAATGATTCAAATTATTTATTTGTTTCTAATGCAAGAGTAATCTACATGAATACTGGTGTTAATTGTTATGAGCTTATCAAGAGTGGAAAGTGTAATTTTGCAAATCAATTGTGTTGCACAAAGCAATAATGCTCTCAATGGATGCCCAGCATTTTTTTGCAAAACTGCACGTATGGTAAGCGAGCGACCGAAGTGTTCACATATTAAAAGGAAACGGGTACATACACCAAACCGACTCCAAATCACTGCTAAACTTGGCCATGCGGGGAGTGGAGATTTTGTTCGGGTGTCCATAATACATATCGTCCTATGTCTGAGGTATCGGGATGTGTAAGCGCAGTAAATTTAATCCTAATTAGTTTATGAATTTCGCTGCTCCTAAGGTGTAAGATCTCACACGGCGACTATTAGCAGATATCTCACAACCTAGGTACAGCGAAAAGAGATGGCATTTCGTAGACCATACGACATAACACATTTGGACGTGTTAAGGAAGGCAGTGTAAGATCTGACACTATATGGACTGCGAAGCTTGATTTACTAATCGTGAATAAATGTCCGTTGCCTGAACACAGTCTATTTCGATGTGAGGACCGTGCAATGTGATTTAAACGCCGCAACATGAGAAATAACCATGCACTTTGAAGGCATTTGTGGTCTGAAACAAGAACTTGATTTTCCCTTTAAGTAATAACGGTCGAAGATCATCTGTATGGACATGGGCATAATTTGTCTATGATATCTTGTGAATTTGACCGTTAAAAATATTGTGGGGACAGACCGCGACAAAATTGCCCTGAACACCTGCTAAGGGGAATTTGAAATTCACACCACAATTTGACCGTTCATCGATTGAGGTAATCGAGATTATCGTACTTGCTTCGGATTAGGTTTCCTTCATTTTCTTTTGAGCACACACTTTTTTAGCAATCTAGGTATACCATGGGTATACGCGGGTCGTGTCGATCTAAAGTGAATAAGATCTTGACCACCAGCCGTCGAGTAGCTAATGACGCATTGCAAGTAGAGCCATTGGTGGTATTCTAGAAAGCGGACTAACTTAAGTCCATGGTGTTAACCACCGACAAAGTAAGGAATGAAAAGTATTCATATGAATATATTTTTGAATAATTAAATCTGTCACTGAATTAAAATAAAATGTTATAACATAATTAATAAACAAAAATATAACTATGATATCATTATGTTATCATGGTAATTTAGGGACATATCAAATCATAAAAAATTATATTCAAATGGACATTTGGCATTCCATACTTAGTCGGTGGATTAAACCATGGATTAAAGTTCGTCCGCTTTCGAGAATACCACCCATTGAATAGGACAGTTTGGCCAACACAGAGCGAGTGCAATATGGTGAATACTGCTTTGTGGGACAAAAGCAAAACAAAAGAATATCCGTCATGCTGTGACAGAGTGAAACCAATTTGGACAAACTCTGCGTAAAGACGGTTCTGATTGCAGGCAGAGCCATCTATACATAGAGTTTGACCAAAATTGGTTTCACTGGGTCACAACATGGCGTATATTCTTTTGTTTTGTGCTTGCTCAACAAAGCAGTAGTCGCCATATTGTGTCCAACTCGAACCGAGTTGGCCAAACTCTGTGTATAGATGGCTCTGGTTGCAAAAATAAAATAGCGCCTTCTTCGTCCTGGCTTGTGTTGATCTGGTCCCCCTCTCTAGAACACTTCAGATCATGCTACAAAAACTATTTCAGCAAATGTGATAATACTGATTTCCATTCATTAGCATAGCCTGAACATTCGAATTTTTTAAAAAAGAAATATGGCGCCATGTAAATGCTGTGAATCACCATCGTCATCATCATCATCATCATAACCACCATCATCATCATCATTATTATCATCATCATCACCATGTGTATCTCTGTTGAGTATTTGAATGTAGGTCACAATTGGGTATAATGATATTTCTGCTGAGAGACTCATTTCATCTATTGGGGATCCGGCGATATTGAACAAATGCATGAAAAAGGTAGCCTTCAACAGCGCACTAAGCTGCAAAAGTTGAGGAAGTTTGTATATTTAACCTAGATCATCCGACTGTGTCTGAGTAATGTATTTCGGGACAATTTTCCATTTCCTCACTTTGACGCGTTTAAAAATCATATCTCACCTTTTCCTTATATGGAGGAATGCAGAGATACTGAGATAGAAGGATAGACAAAGTTAGATGGAAATAGAGGAAAAGTAAGAGAGGGAGGGAGAGAGAGAGAAAGAGAGAGAG
>BEXV01001202.1:113232-127367 GCA_003118195.1 Hemicentrotus pulcherrimus
AAAAAAGAACTAGGCAAAGAACAACAAAATGTTAAACCGTATGCCCTCTCTTGCTATAGACATAAATGGGATCCGATGGCAAATTTTCCATTACTTTCTTTATCTGATATATGTTACCTTTTCCACACACTTTATATCTCTTATAAACCCTTTCTTAATTCGGTTGACGCCTGGGCAAGGTCATTTCAATTTTCCAGAACTAACCTCATTTCTTCGAGAACATATAAAGACAAATGTCTTCCATTTTCTGTTGGGTTTATGCTCCAATTATCATCCGTGTCCATCCAACGCGATGGGGTTCTTGCACGCTTTACAATCTTAACCCCTTCATTACTGAATACTCTATTTCCCATAGGCATAATACATCGAACACTCGGTTCTGATAGGCAAAGGGTTCAAAGGGTCTTTGCAATATCCTGAGATGGAGGGAGACTATTATAAAGTATACGTTTAGTTCAAGCTCTTCGGTCTGGTGACTGTTTATAGCAAAATGGTCTACAATAAAAAGGATATTACAAAACAAATTGACGTCGTTTGTCAAAATGTTACCCCCTATGCCTTAAATTGACGCTGATTAATGTCAAAGAAATGTCAATTGAAGAACCAAAACATGCTGCAAAGCGATTGTGACGATAGCACTGAGAAATGAGCATTAATAGTAGCGACCAATCGAGGGGGCACCGGGACATGTGCCCCCCCCGCGAAAAGAGGGTAGGAAAGAGGAGGAAGAAGATACGAATAACGGGTTAACGACATATTCACCCTTTTGGTATTACTAATTTTTAAAGCCAGAATAGGGCACTAAAATCCTGTGCCCTTTTCTTTGCTTGCCGTAGAATTTTTCGGACTTGTGCCCCCTGGATCCGACCCGCAGTATTATATCAAGATCTATTATTTATCACAAATTCTCATGACGCAGTATTGTCTAATGTAACGGTATTATTCGTAATATTGTACTTAAAGAATGTGGAGAGGAGAAGTAAAGTGTAATGACACAGACACAATCAGGTGCGGTTGAATGATCTTTCGATGCGTCGACGACATATCGTAAAGGACTAGTCATCTGCATTCGGACCATCTCTAATGGTATGTGTCATTGTCTGTTTGCTCAATATGCATCAAATAAATAAGTTAATACCCCTAACTACGCCGAATAAGTAAGAAAACGTTAATACAGAAGGTATATTAGATTTTAAAAAACGTGTCGATTCGTTTTAGACAGAAAAGTTAACACCAATATTTTAAACGAAACATACGCATTACACGTGGATCCAAACAAGTTGGGCCTGGAAATTTAAACTTTCTACGTTTTCGAAGGAATAATTACTCTTTTAAGAATTAGTCTTTTAAGCTATTGAACAGAGGAGGTGACGACATTATTCTAGAAAAAAATGACATGGAATAAATTCAGTTCATTTATTTTCCACTGATCAAATATACAAGTATACAAAAATCATGACAATCAACATATCAATGAACAATATATTTCTGCAATGATGACACAAGACAAATATTGGCCTTATGAGTCAATTGAATTTTAATCAAAAGTATTTTGAGGATTTACCATTCCATGTTGTGAAAATAGCTATGTGATCAGTGTGGGTGTCTTTTATGCTAGTGAGTGGTTGAGTGGCGGTTGTTGAGGTGAATGGACGTGTATTCGCGACGCACTTTAATACGCGACACGTCTGTTATGAATAAACATTATTTTATGGAAGTACGTGCATGGGAATATTGTTTATAGCTAATATATCATGAATATTTATGTGTGCCTTCTCCGTACTGGAATGGGCCTATAATTTATGTATTTTGTCGTTTATTTGATTATTTATCTAGATTTCAGGAAGAAGAAAAAAGAGAGGGTGGTGAAAAAAGATGAAGATGATTTTCTAAATTTGGACTATTAAAGAAAAAACATTATGTTATTAAACACGAAAGCAATATCTTGATTCCCAAATTTTTACTCCCCAAAAACACATCTGTTTTCCAACAATTCATCTTATACCTTACATTATATAAATCTAGTTTCAGTTGCAACGTATGTGTGTTCCCCTCCAAATTAAGACCCGGTCTTATTAGGACTTACGACTGATCCAAATCGATCGCAAGTCTAGCAATCAATCACAACTGACGATCACTAAATTGCTGTTTATGATTGTGTGTGATTAATGTCAAACTAAAGCTGAGATTGATCTCAAAGCTTACATGTATACAATGGCGCCCATAAAGTTGATAAGCGTCCACCTTGATGTCCAAACATATTACCTTCCCTTGATGTAATGACTCCCCATTTCTCTCTTCGCTACCTTTACCTCAACAGACATACATCTTTTTGGTCTTGATGTTTATACCGCTGTTTATGATGTGTATCGCATACGCGTTGATCATCAGAGAGTTATGGCGTGGCATGCACTATGAGAGACAAAATACAAAAAGAGGTAAGAAAGAAAAAAAGAAAGACCAAATGGTACCCAATGTTTTAAAGATCATGTATATATATTGTAATGAGGTAAAAAACTTTTGAATGAAACCATACAACTTGAATAAGTGCGTTGATGCTTAAGGAGTTATTAAAAAGATTCCATCAGTATATGAGAAAAAGCACGTAAGTATTTTTCTCTTTACCCCAAGAGGAACATGTCATTACCCTCGTGATTTACAGGAGAGAAATTTTACTCTTATAGGAGTTATTTTAGAGATCACCTCAATTGCATCGGAGGAGTAAATGTTTATTTTGTTAACGCTCATTGGTGACCATCTTAATTTTATGAATTTTTCTTAAAACCCTGCATACTCTCCGAGGCTTTATAGTCATAAAAACCTTGGAGCAGAAACAAAGCTTAATAATATGCCCTTCCGTCCTCTGAATACGAGGTTATTGTCACGGCTATCATACTGGTTTAATGTGGAGAGAACACAGTTGAGATCCCGAAGAGCAAGCTCATAGAATTCTTGAAATAACTGCTGGGCTGAACATTTCTTTTTCCTTTAACGTCGATTGAAGAACGGGCGGGTGACATTTATATTGCCCCAGTAATAATTATGATAATATTCTTTAAATCCTCCGAGCGCTACGATTGCCGGAGCTACAGGTGGGCACAAAGAAAGGACATAGAGACGGTATATCATGATGCGATATGCACTATTAATACACAAATGGCAGAATATCATCATTATTATGAATACTATTATTATTTAAATAAGCTGTAGTAGTAGTAGTAGTAGTAGTAGTAGTAGTAGTAGTAGAAGAAGACGGAGGAGTAGTAGGAGTAGTTATAGTAGCAGCTAGTACCAGCTATTTCCAATTGTCGGATTTGTATTTAAAAGATTGTTACGAGCACTCGCATTGTGTTTAACATCCGTTAAACTTCATTTCAAGGACCGGGGCTGTTCAAACAGTGATTTTCTTTTCCTGTAATTCTTTTCATTCCTTTGGGTCGAAACACAAATTTCGATTCAAGACGGCATACAACGTCCCGACATGGATATACATGTGGCATTGATCGCCGTACAGACAAAAAAAAAAAAAAAAAATAAAACAAAGGCATAATCTTGGGAAATGGGTTAAAAGCGAAATAATCCTTTAGTCTAAAGTCATATCAATTATGTAGATAGAAAATGGATGGTTTCGTTTAAAAATAGAAAGTATGATAAATTCGAGATGTCGAAGCTAGAATCTATATAGTCAATGTTTTCGTAAAGACACGAAGTAGTGCCATGTGATCTTGGTGCGGGGGCGATAGGATCTCTCTAGTTAAAACAAGGTGTAAAGAGTTGAATAAGTGTGTGGGAGTTGATAACCTTTGGGAAGTATTTTCTTAAAGCACCTCAGTAACCCTATCCGATAAAAATGCATTCTCCCAACACGAGTAATTCGCAATATGTCCCGTGTTCAATCAGAGATGTTCAGCATACCTTTGCGTTCAATACGAAACAAGACATGCGCACAGAGTTTTACTTCGCGTGCAGGCACCAAACATTTTTCAAAGAAGTTCTTAAAGTCGTCGTTGATAGTACGTGTCAAACGCAATTTGTCCGTACATTCTTGGTTCCCAAGAAATATATACACACAATTTTATTAAATAAACAACAAAGAAATGAACACAACAACAAATCTTTGAAAGTTATGGAATAGAGAGTTAAATTAGAAGCAAAACATTCAACTCGTATAAAAACAAATTATATATATTTTCAGTAGGTGAAAAACAGATATTCCCCCTAAATACATCGACCGATATTATCCTTAGTCGTATCGTGTCCATTTTGTCGAACGTCTAAAAGACACGCATACCATTACATAAAGCATTTCATCTACAGGTTTATCTCTCAGCACAGGGGTAGAAATAACATACTTGGTAGTTGGTAGGATGTATTTGTTGTATGTACTATGGACCAAGGCAAGAGGAGCTAATCCACGACAAACATTTGTTAAAGCATATCGAATATGAAAACGAAATACTATAACCTTTTTTTTAAATACTGCTATTTGTTATCACAGAAAAGGAACAAAATGGAACACCCCTTAACGACCTGAGCAAGAAGAAGAAAAAAGGTCGAAAGGCATTAATGGACGACAGCAGTGCCACGGAGAGCTTCCTGCGGAAATCCCGCGGCGGCACTGGAGCGTCCTCAAAGAAAGGCGAGAGCGCGCACGCAACACCCAGGAGTACGTCATCGAACACGGCGAAGAAACGCGTCGTCAAGATGCTGCTCGTTCTCGTCATACTCTTCTTCGTGTGCTGGACACCAACGTGGAGTATGAACATCTGGGCGACCTATGACCCCAGGGGGGCCTTTTCATCTGTTTCAACTCTGCAGGTATGGTATAAGACATTCTGATAACCCAGGGTGACTCGGTAACATGCCCTCAGATTCTGAAACAAAATCCTGGATGAAGCTCATGCTGCAATCATAATTATAAACATTTAGGTCAGTCAGGAATCCCAATACTTCAAAAAGCCGATCGCCTTGCTGTCTGATTATCAAGATATTTATGAGTGGAAATCATTTTTAGTCTATTGGGGAAAATGAATATGGGAAAAATGGTCACTTCAAGAATTTTTCTAGGCACTTCTGCTTTGTTGGCAAGAAGGCAGACACCACATCATTACCCAGCCAGACCACTTGGAAACTACGTTGAACGTAGTTTCCAAGGGTAGTCGAGGTAAGTATAGGTGTCCCAAAATTTCCCAAATGGCAACCATGACCCGAATACATATGTTTGGTATGCTCCTACCTACTGTTGATTGATCTGTATCCACTTCAAAAACGTTTTTTCACAAAGTATTTAACAACCTAGGTACCGTTGCATAGACGATTAAGGCTTTGTGTTTCGTCATGTCTTCTTGCTTAACATTTTAGCTCATCGTTGTTTTTTTTTCTACAGATTACGCTCATACGTCTGATGATGTACACCTCGGCCTGCGTGAACCCAATCGTCTATTGCTTCATGAATAAAAAGTTCCGACAGGGCTTCATCGAGGCATTAGGCTGTTGCTGCTGCTGCTTCATTGGCAAGAAGGCAGACACCACATCATTACCAAGCCAGACCAGCGTCAGACGGAATCATCCAATACAGCGTCCTCACTCGACGAACTACACCAATGTATCCTCCGATTCATCAGTGTAGCATTAATTCTGATTGATAAATGTGATTTAAGAAGTGGAGAAAAGTATAGGACTTTGATATATAACCATAATGCAAACGCATTCAGGATTGAAGATTTGGGTGTTGAACTCCGTTTTGCCAGCCCAGACATGAGACTGACCACGTGACTATCTCCTCAGACGGCAGGAAGCACCAAATCGATAGCATCATGTCGAATCGATAAGACTTCCCTACACTGCACATCTTGACTCTATTCATGACGACCTCTGACCACTCCAATATTGACCATGTTCCTCTATGACGCATTCGTTTACGGGAAACAAGACGCGACCTATTTTCGTACCAAGTCCACTTTAACCCGGTGAAGTCCACACTTGACACAACCCGACATTCAAACGTACTGGAATCTCTCTGAAATCCACTTGATGACAGTAGAAACATTACAGTTTCTTTCTAAAAAAATGGCAATAATGATGTTCCACCTTTTTTGACAAGGAAAACGATCAACTGAATAATGTGGGCATGCAAACAACACATGAACCTTTCAATGACTTAGTGAAAGAACTCGAACTGAGGCTCTTGATCATTCACTGAGGATACGAAGAACAGGTTGGTATGTTGCACCCGTAAGTTCCCTACGCTAACAAGATGATGACCATTAATATGACAGAAAAGACTCTATTTTTTTACGACCATAACTTGGACCGATGTTTCTCGTTGTCATTATTGGACCTCATAGTACCACGTTTTACTTTATTTTCAAACGACTGTCACAAGGAGCTGTTTAATCAAAACATTGGTAACCTTCTGGGTCCAATTAGTAACTGACGTTTATCTCGGAAAATATTTTTTGCATTTAACGTGACTGTTAAGTCTGAATATCCCCTGACTGTTCACTCGTTCCCACAATATTGAGCAAACATATTGATAAAAAGAAAACTCTTGAGCACGCTGCCATGTTGACCGACACTCTGACAAAGTTTGAGTTTGTCAAGATTGTTAAACAGACGGTTGCTGATATTGAGTCGAGGACAGCTACTTCACCGACACCTTCACTCACAGTCACTAATAGAATATCCGAACAAACATTTAGAATTTTAGATGGTACTGACCAATAATAATAACACCCGAGTGGGATCGACAAACTAGCCAACTAAGGTGGACTAGCTACCAAGGCTTTTTATCAAGAAGGCAAACTTGTGTAGACGGAACTGGTCACCAAAACAAAATGCAAATATTGTGTTGCCGAGATCCGTTTGCGACACTTTGAGCGAAACTGATTGATTTGACAGACTAATATAAATAGGTGTCAAGGATTTTAAGGCTTTCGAATGAAGCTGGTCGAGGAAACGGTTAGGCGATAGAACCAGACTGACCAATGGGAATATTTGAGAAGTCGGTAAACAGGGACTGAACTGAGAACGCTGTAGAACGAACCCGCCTGATTACTGATGAACACTCAGTGACATGGAAGCCTGACTAGACAGAGGGATCGCCCATTTCTGCAAACAAATTGTACCTGATATGGAGTACATGACAACTATACATCCGGACATCAGTTCTCGGACGGTCACTCATTTCAGACAGTTACGACTCGGACAAATAACCCCTACGGAACGTCGGATAACCCCTATATGGACATTTACCGCCTGGACAAACACTAACCGAGCCACCACTATCCAAGAAATACCAAATCCATACTGCTAGAAAGATACAGTCGCCTGGCAACCATCTGGGGATGGGAGGGTGTCCAGATGATGATTTTACTGAGTAAATAATTGTTCCTGGTGAAAAATAGGATACTGGCCCTAGAGCGTTATAATTCTAGAAACTGGCTACCGAGAATTTTTACGACTATTGGACTAAAGAGACTTGGTTTCTGAAACAGGTTGTCGAAACCGTCAGATGTCTCGCGACTGTCGGACGAAGTGGTACAACAATGCTAGAATAGACTTTTTACAGTGACGTACTCCACTTTAATTAATATGTTGCCGAAGAACCTTACGTTGCTATCTATCACTTATCAGCTTATTTACTCTAGAAAAAAATAGGTTTATTACTATTGTATGAATTAATATAAACTTCCATTCCCCCATCTACCTAGATGTTCTAATTATGCTTAGGTTCAAGGCACGCGACTACGCACGCACCAGATTCTGCAAAATATATTGGGTAGCAAAACAGACAGCGTGATACGGAAATAATTCCCTCAACAAAGGTTTTATTTAGATTATCAAAACTGCTACCCTGGATCCAAACGTCATTTCCTCCCCTGGACTGTCACAAAATAGGATTGGTGTCGAGGATTATCAAAGACTTACCTGAGCTAATATAAACTTGACTTTGATGCACGCTAATCATTTACTAAGACAGCGACTTTGTGTACAACCTAAGCCTTCCTAAACCGTACCGGAGATCTGGTTACCATAGCTACGCAAACCACTGACGTAGAATATCGGAGGATGTTTATAGGCGCAGTTAATGCCACAAAGAATAAGCTTTTCTAATCAATCCTTAAAATGGCGAAATATATTGAGATATAAATTATTTTTACGTAGACAATTTTTGAACAAGCAGCGGTGAAGACGATAGGGCCACCCTGTGATCGAATCTAGCAATCCAAATAACTTTTCAAAGATTGTTCAGGGGGAAAAGGAAATGCAATAAATATTTAGGATTCAAAGTTTGATTTTAAAAAGGGTGATTCGTGCTCTGTGTCCGATGAAAACTAGATCGACCTTTCGGGGATAACTGCTGAAAAAAATCAATTATATATTTACGTTAATGAAAAAGTTAAACCAAAGACGGCCAGCTATAATTGGAAAGCTAGAGATACAAGAGATATAAATGTGTTGCTAAGTAGCTTAGATAACAACACTTCCAAATACGGATAATGATGAAACTGTAGCCTGACGTTGGTCACCAAATGTCGTGAAAATTGTTTACAAAATATATTTATTTGCAACAAGTTAGTTAGAGATATAACATATACTATTCAAAGTAGATGAACATGAATATGTATCATATTAAACTGATTTGCCAGGGATGAATGGATCGACCTCTGTGGTACTATACTTTGATGTGTCATGTTTCACAACTTGCCAGCTTACAAGTTAGCCCTTACCACAAGAACTTGAAGACAAATTATTTGGAAAACGACAGACAAAGGCCTACTTTTCTTTCAAATTGTCTAACAAGTAACAGGACGCCACTCGACTGCGAACAAGTTTAGTCTACCTTAGTCACATCAACGAGACCAAAACAAGACCGACAACAGACCGAAAGAACAATTGTATTGGTCCGATTTCCCCCAAACCAGTCTGTTTAGAGCCGGTGTGGATTTGGTATAGCAATGCAACAGAGCTATAAAACCAATCGATTTTTTTTCCATTCGGAGTAAAATTGTTTGTTCGTTCTGTTATTGGTATCGTCGATGTGACTGTGTTATCAGGATGAACGAAGAGGATCCGGACAGCTTACAGTCAAAAGACCATGACGACAATTCATGTACGATTTTTGCGAGGTTATCTATTTTACTCCGTAGAAAAAATGTTTTGACGTATTTCAAAGACACATCTGGACAACCCTAAAAACAGTACTGTACCTTTAGCACGATTTGGAAATCATCATTATAATGGTTCTCAACTTTACCCACTCAACTTTGTTTTACATAGGAGACAACTTTGATAATGTAGACACTGGTCAATATTATTGATGCACGACTGAATTCCGTGCATGGATAAATCTAATAAACAGCGGTTTCACGTATGTGATTTATTTTTTAAAGGAAGAGATTGCAGACATTACGGAGACCGTTAAAGGACACTTTACCTGACTGCAGACGATTTTTTTTTCCTACTTTGACTTTCGAATTCCCAACTGATCAACTGCAAATATTTACCATTATATTACTGACGGGTTTGTACGACCGGACACAATGATATGTAATCTTGAGTTCTCGTGAGAAGTTGGCTTTTAACACATCTGTACTAGTTCATTATGAAGTACAGTGTCATTATGTCAGTAAAAAATAATGACCTTACTCAAACTTGCTGATAGACACTGGAAGGCAGAAAGTCACATTTGCAGAAAATGGACCAAATACGCTTTCTTGTTTGCAAATACGAAACATTTTGACGGATTTCTTTGGAGTCTTTTATACTTCATTCTGATTTTATTGTTTTCACTGTCACTCGAACTCAAGAATACATTTTAGCATTAATGCCGACATACATTCCATCGTGCAACCATTACCACACCAAAGACCTACAAGGACGAATTTCCCTTTCCAAGTTTGATATGAGGGATGAAAGTGCCTATTTCCTCGCTTCCATTGACATTACGTAATGTAGTTTGAAAATATTCAGACGACGAAAGTAAAGTTGACGGATTAATACGACTGGCATTGCAAGAGGAAAGTGAAAACTCTACTCCCTTTTCAACAGAAGAACCCCCAAAATGTCACTCCTGAGTGTTGATTGCATCTTTTTCGGTTAGTTCTTATTTTCTATCTTATATAAATTATGTACCATTATGTAAAAAGAAACCTATGAAGTGCATGCTTGTACATTTTTGTATTAATTACATTAAGAGAAATTATTACGTAAATATTGTGTATCATCTTTGTATAAAAGAGTCTTTATTATCATAAAGTGAATTATATCATATCATGTCATTTTAGAGAGAAAAAAGGGAGCTAGATTTTTACAAACAATTGTCGAAGACATGGTTTATATTTGTTAATTGAATTGATTTTCAGTTTATAAATTTGGAATTGAAAAAAAAATAGCCTGCGCGAAAAAAACAAATGCCTTTAACATAATAAGGCGCCACAATCGTCAGTAGAAACGCTTTGTAGTTGAACACGTTTGCACGACTCTACTTTAGTATTCACTATTAATCAATGTCGTTCATATCACCAATGCTTAATGTTTGAATTTAAATATATAACGTTTTGCATGCTGCACATATTATTTACGTTTACTTTATGTACATTTATTTGGTAAATTTATAGCTATTATTTTCCTTTCAGAAGTTTCAGATCGTCAGTTTTGCTTCTGCAAAAGGAGTTGAAGAATAAACCTTAATGGAATAATCACCTCCATATTTAGGAGAATGAGCCTGTTTGAGCCTTTGACCAGGTCGGGAGTGAATTACGTTATTCCTGGGCAAATTCCTTGTTGCTGAATAATGACATTTTTGTTTAAAATCTCCACATTTTAATGAACAAAAATAAAAAAAATAAAAAACCCGATTCAATACGAAACTAAGCATAAGAAAGAACCACATACAGCTACAAAACAAGCGTAGACTTTGTAAATATCTCCCTACTCCACAAATGATTCCACATATACTGAAATTATGGATGCTTTTGTGAATTAATTATTTTCGCATCACCTATTATTTTGCAAAATATAAAAAGAGCAGGCAAACTTGTGTAAAGATTACTTTCCCTGACCAAAATTTATACAGAGATGGCCGGGGCAATCTGCTCTACGACTTATTGTTCACTCGCAACAATTCAACAAAATTACCACTCCGGGTCTGGTGAGGGCAGTATAACGATTTTGGTAGGACTAACATTGATTCCAAGGCTCGTATTATTCTTCTCCTTCATTTTTAAAGATAAACAAACTGCCCGAAGGGTTTTTTTACTTGGTGGTCATTGTACCGAAAAATAATATCAATTATTGAAGAAATTGTAACCTGACTCTTCAAATTGGATATAAAAATAACGATAAAGAGATTAAAGAAACGAATTAAAATATTTTAAAAGTATTTAGTTCTTGCGATCTGAAATTCTGAATTTTACGTCCATCTATTTTTACCTAATACAGGGTGAGAAAATTACCATGAAATGTTATCTGTGATAATGGAATGTATTACAGTATTTGATTACATTTTATGGAATATATCAATGTCTCTTTATTTATAGGTGTTAACAAGACATAATTATAATTCATCTATGTGCGCTGGCACACTACACTACGATGCCATTGTTTCTATGATTAAGATAAAAAAATGACCTTCAGTTTGGGCAACGATACAACCATAACATTGTCTCAATTCCCCCAAAAAATCATCTAGATTAAAAGAAAGCTCTCAAATATATTTAAGTTATTGATGTGGGATTTTGATGTCGCATTTTTTCGCATCATTGCTTTGATTTTTTTTAATTCATGACAGTTTTTTTATGAATTTAAATTTTTCTTTGTAAGTTTTGCTCCTATTCTTAACAAGCATGATCATTGAAATTATTATTGAAAATGACATATTTTAATTATTTTCTTTAAAGTTGTTATAGTACGAGTAACCAAGATTACGACAATGCAGTAGATTGGTGGATGAATTGGTGAATATGTAACGAAAAGCAAAGCGATGTGGAAGTATAATGGGGCTAGCTCACATGGTATTAATTTAGAAGGATTTTTTGTTAAAAAAATAGGTAAAATGAAATCAATTCGTATATTTGAGAACATCGATGCCCTTGTTCTTATGGTATAACTTTTAATGATGATGATAGTGATGATGATGACAGATAGGATATGATATATATAAGATATAAAGATACATGCGTTTATTAAATTATTAATAAGATAACATATAAAACATGGACCAAAAGGTTCATCTCAAAGTATATTTTTTTCTCAATCATCATCGCCATAACATAATCGGTATAATGACCACCAACACATTGATTATGTTAATTTCCAATTCATTCACTTTGCTGCATTTCGATGTATGTGTGTGTTGATAAAAGGCAATGAAACTTATATTGTTTTATACTTTTAAGATTCGTTTTCAATCTTGACCAAACATCTACAAAAATAATACCATCAATTGATTGGTGGTTTTGTAATACACGTGTGACAGAGGACTTCTTTATTAAATAGCAAAATTTTACCATGTTTATTAGGAATAAGACGTACAAAGTGTCTTCGATCACTTTATCTTCACACCAGGTTTCCGGCTCATGAACTTTTTCGTTCTCCCCCCCCCCCTCCCACATTGACAAATTGTACCGGTTCAAAAATGAATTAAATTGCAAAGTACAAGCAATCAAAGTTGTAATAGTGTGGTGTAATGAATGCAATGCTTTATTTAAAATTGCTTGAAAAGGTGTTTCAATGAAGAGTTGTGGATGTTTTATTGTCATGGATTTATGTGTACTTTTTCTCCACTGATAGAAAAAGAAACGTATTCAAAGTAAATGAGTTTCGCAAAAACATGATAAAGAAACGTAACACGTGTGGTTGTGAAAGTAAAATGTATTCTCTCTCCTAGGAGCCCGAAGTCGGGATATTTCATTGTACACTTTGTCAAGATGGTATAAGCTTTTCCCTCAATTTATTTTAAAATGTTTATCGAAGAATTAGCTACCTCGTTTGTAACTCCATAAATGCTATATCAGTGGGAGTACAACACTGCCCGTTCAATTCGCTCATATTCAGGTCTTTTGAAAATTATAATGTTCTTATGTATTAATAACCCCTTCTAGACACAGAGCAACAAAATTCACATAATTTCCTTTCAAGATTCACAATTCAAAGTTCACAAAAATTGTCTACAAAATCTGTACAAAACCGTATCAGCTAACGAGTATCATATGCAATTATAGTGTTTCAAACATTTGTTTGAAATACCAAGTAAGTTATGATGGTACAGACTGTCTTTGGGATTGAGATCAATGATAAAAAAGAACGAAACGATTGACTCTCCATAAAGAAAAAGAAATTGATGCCTTTAGGTAGCGATATTACTTTTTAAAGATTTTTTTCAGTTTGTCTGAAACAGTCTAAAGGAGTAGTAATCTGGGTTGTAAACAGATATGTGTAATGAAAGAAGAATGTAAGTTACTCTATCTTTGGACAGAAAATTAACTTATATGTCATTTATGTAAGGGTTAATACATTTACCCCATATTTGTAAAAAATAATTTTAGGAAATCAATCACTAAAAAATCAATTTGCTCGGCGATGTATAACGGCTTACATTAAGCTCAAGTATGCAGGTAAACATGATACAAAATTGTCCCTCATGACTATGAATTTCGAGTATTATCGTACTTTATTTCCTTTGGAACATGCACAGAAGAAAATTCATACCGCACTTCTAAATTACAGTACAGTTACCCTTCCCCTGTCAGATGAAGTAAAGCTAGAAAAAAGAACAAATTATGTATTGCATCACTAATTTTTCTTTGAGAGCAACAATACATAGCCTTCAAAATGCTAGATTATTTCCTTTGTTTACGTTAAGATTTAAAATTGTGACATTTACCTTACAATCGTTGCTTCCTTCTTCGTCATATGGTTTGCGACCTTATATTTTAGTGTGTATACTTGACATGACTATGCTTCACTGAAAGTTTTGTAATAAAGCTACCTATCTCAAAAATTGAATTTGTCACACGCATCTTCTTTCACTGTGTCTTATTTCTTTAACGTATCAGGACAATTACCCCCTGGGCAATCACCCCCGGGCAATTACCCCCGGAAAACTACCCCCGTAGGACGTTTACCCCCCG
>BEXV01001203.1:23453-35290 GCA_003118195.1 Hemicentrotus pulcherrimus
TCTCTCTCTCTCTCTCTTATTTTTTTTTCCGTCACACTAAATGGGGAGGGGGTGAAATCGTTTGGTTAAAGCTTGCCTGTAAATTTACAACCGTTTTCTGTACACATTTCCAGGCCTTTTTTGACAATCTTATAACGACTTTCCTTGCTGCTATTTTCTTTACATATTTTATTTGCAATTTTATCCAATATGTTTAAGTTCATTTATAATTCATCGTTTGTTTTGCTTTCTATGGTGTGTTGGAAAAGTTCTGAGATAGGTTGTTGATGAATCTGCATGCTTGACCAACATCCCACATTCAAATCGGTCTCATGACGCTCAGTCCTATTTCCCTTTCTATCCCCGTCTCTCTCTCCCTACATTTGTTACCCTCTCCTCGACTGTTACAAATTTATGTTTTTCGTTTCAGTTTCAGTTTTTCTAACATCCCACATGCTATTTCTATTCCGTCTCTCTCTCTCTCTCTCTCTCCCTACATTTGTTATCCTCTCCTCGACTGTTACAAATTACTGTTTTTCGTTTCAGTATGCATTGATAACAATAATAATAATAATAATGGCTTATGAGGTTTGTAAGGCGCCAAATCAACTTAAAATGAAAGGCTCAGGGCGCACTGTGCTAACAAAAATGAAAACACATGAAGATCATAAGAATAACAAACAAAAAAATACAGGAGTATATGAAAGAACAATGAAAGAATATCTCATTAGATTAAAAATAAAATTGACCACTAGCTAATTAAATGACAATCAATGTTTAAGACGAAAATATGATTGGTAATTTGACCAGCTTTAACCATCAATCTACATGGATCTGGAAATTAAATTTTCACCAAATTCTTGATCAACAATGCGTGGAAAAAATGGAAAAAGACATCGCCAGACTGTCTATCAAGGACCCATACGGACTGCCATTCATTATGCATGACTCGAGTCACGACCCAGCTCACACCTAACGAGTCAAGGGAGAGGTGCCCAACACTCGTGCACATTCAATATCACAGAGCCTCATCATTAACCAAAGGGCGATGGATGTCACACTGACGTGAATATGACCTTATGGGACTAAATAGTGTTTCCTCACCGTCTCGTCGTAATAAGTAGGTTACGGTCAACCACTGCCCGAGAAAAACATTAACTGTTTACACACAAAGACATGTATATAGAAAAAGCGTCACAATTAACTACAGAAGTACACATTTGTTTCTTTATTTACTGGGCGAGTTGTCACTTATTCGAAAGGGAAACGCTTAAACGTTAGTATCGTCGTAAATGACCTCTTATTTGCAGACGTTCGAAAAATATTTTAAACAAAGTAAAGTCTATTTTGCCCAAAAGCAAATACACAATGTGCTCTTAAATAATACTTTTCGGCTCATCGGGTACCAATTCACAAAATGTACCCCATTTTATCGAAATCTGCATTATGTTATAAGAGTCGCATGTTTCTTTGAGAAAAATTATGTATACGATCCTTTTTTTTTTTTTTGTTATTTTTTGCTCTTTAACAAGAAAGTGCCATTTTTCGAATCCGTAACATTCCCGACAATTACCTCTTTTTCTATCAAGCGCACACAAGTTCATATAAGGTGACACCACCAGTGGAGAGGTTCAAAGATATAACATGATTATTTTTTTTAATACACATCAAATCATGCCGTACAATAAATTAGAGGCTGCTCCGGACCGGCCCGTAGCCAAGGACCACATAAAAACAATTACTGATCAACCGAAAAGTCCACCATCAGTTGACTGGCATAGAAAATGCATAAACAGTACATATCACATTTACGTTGAATCCGATGACCGGGGTCGTATCTGTAAAGCGCTTATAGATGGTATTTCGTATTAACCGCTTTATAAATAGAGCTTGTTATTATCATTACTAATGTTCAGATCAAATAAATCAAGATCACATTACCACTTTCACCAGAAAGTGATGGGCAAATCATACTCCTTTAAATTCATTAACTTGAATTGCTAATCATCTTCATCTCCTCAATAGGCGCTGTCAAGGTGAACAAGGACAATTTATATTAGATCGGATGATAATACCATGATTTGTAATCATTATATCAATATGATACGTAATTTCCCAAGGTCATCATCATTTTCCAATCAAATTAAAAGGACAATAGTTAGTATCCTGTTCGCACGTTACACCTATTTCGTTGTTATTATTTGTTAACAAAACATTGTTTCCTAGCTTCATCTCTCCGTTTCGCCACTGAACCATCTATTCTCTGGTTTTATTTGATCCATAAAAACTCTGTTTTCATAATTAGCAAAAATATATATATATATATTTCATGTGATAAACTTTTATATTAATCAAACAACATGAAGAATTCGAGAGGTATAATTATTCAATTCAAATTAGGTTTTATTCAAGACTTGTCATAAAAGTCCGAAGACTAAAAATGAAAGTTTACATCAAACATTCACTCACATAAAAAAGCATTCAAAAGAAAAAAAGATACACCCCTAAAATAATGAAATAATGAATATTATTCACATTTAATTAGACTTATATATAAACACATATAGGGGCATATCATATAAGTCAAATTCTTCCTTTTTCTCAAGCTCACCATCACCATCATCTTCATCATATACCTTTCTCTCTCACTCTTTACCTCTCTGGCTATAACATTTTTATCTCACGGATTAAATAACATTTCATATTTTGCGCTTTTAATAATGCTAAAGGTACATGTATATTTCCAATTTTTTTTTCTGTGTTAGACGGATTTTTTTTTAATGCCTATATGCTTCCATTTCTAAAAAACAAATCGAATTTGATTTTGAATGTGAACTCTATACACTATTTTCAAGGTTGGTATAGAAGCCTGAATTACACGATATGATCACTCCCAACCGATGACTGTATATATATATATATATATATATAAATCTATACTTGTTTCCCCAAACAAGTGCAGCGAATCACCTGCGTTTAGGAATACAACCCGTGCATAATGGGGAACGTCAATAAAAATAATTAATATCTAGGCATTATGATTAAGCTAACTACAGCTAAGTAAAATCCTTGACTTGGTTATTTCTCGTAATGCGGATTTTAGTGTTGTTACCATTCGTGTAATCCAACGCTAACAAGATAAAGAGGGTTCATATTCCTCTCATTCAGTTACTTCATTCTATATCCGACGGCAATGGAATACTTGACGAGTCTGGCGGAACTTCCAAGTTAAGTACAAATCAAATTAGAAAAGAGAAAGTGTATCACGTGTGCCTGATTGAATATGTTGATTAAAATTAAATTGTATGATTGCCTCGAGCGACGGTTGGGCTGTATTCGGTTGTCTTTAAACTTCGCCTAAGTAATTTCCAATCACACAATGCAATTTAATAACAATAATAATAATAATAATAATAATGATAATAATAATAATGAACTCTACTTGTATAGCACATATCCCTAAGACAAAGAAAGCCCCTATGCGCTTAGGAAAGAAGGGAATAGAGATAGGGCAGAATAGAAATTAACATTTATGAAATATATTTTACATAATTCCTGCTTAGTTTATTTATATATTTTACATACTGTTGCATCGCTCCTACTCATCACTCTCATCTCACTAGTTCTTCTTTTATTCTTTAGTTTGATCTTCTCCAAAATGAAGAAAAAACGTACTCATAATCTTTTGAAATCAAGTTGAACATGCTTATTGCCAAACCCTATCAAGATCCAACGTTTGTCTGATTTGTATGGACTAATAACCACAGCCAAGTGTAGCTCAATCATGTATACATAAACTCATAACAAATCTATATTATGCGAATGAAATCAGAGTTCTTTGGATAAGGCACTGGGATAGTAACTCCCTGTTTTGAAGTACACCAACCGACATGTAAATGCAACATGCATTAAGATTTATCATCAGATGGCACTGAAGTATATCTGTGCCAAAGAAAAGTGATTTCAAGCTCATGCGTTTAGCACGCTGGTCGTTTTTGGATGGTTCAATATTATTACAATGAAAGAAATATCATGAATATTTGCGCAGAAAGTAAGAAATACAGTAACCCTCTGACGATAAGCGTGCCCCCATACAGCTAAAGATAATAAGCTTTCAGGATAATTGCAACCTCGATCAAAGCTGGAACTCTCCATCTCTTTTCGTCACAGACGCAATCATGCATTGGCCATTATTTTATGAAGGGAATGATTCTTTTACTATCCGCCCGTGAATTGGAACTACTCCCAATGCCTTTCAGTAATTAGAAAAGGATAAATTATTGACGAGCCGCCACGCAACAGCTTAATGGAGACTTACATATCGGATGGGGTATTATACAACGTTATACAAACCCTTTTTTATACACCGTCAATCGGTTGACAGGTAAATTTATAATCATCTATTTTCAATAAATCGAAGTATAATATTGCCAACCGTTAGGCGGTGTGATTTGTGTCTGATTGAAAGGAAATAATTTCAAAGAGGGTGTTTTTTCATCGCACATGACTTATCTTAGGGAGAAAATTAAGAATTTTGAAAAGTCGCTGAATATATATAAAAAAAGTGAACACAAAATAATTCACGGACAGGAATTAATGTAACATTTTATTTGCGCTACACAATTTGCAGGAAATACATATTATGTTGTTCCTATAAATAAATCACAGAATGCAAATCTAAGGTCTGTGTTTTTATTATACTTTTCCTTAAGGGTGTAATCACTTTTTTTTTTATTTTTGTATAGAATATCAAAAATAGGACAATATTACTGATAATTATTCTATGTCATTTTTGAAGAATGGAACTCGTCTATGCAGTCGACCTACAATATGGCTTTTGGTGATGGGTCCCTATCCGACCGACATACGACGCACTGCTGAAACTCTAATTCATCATGGGTGTTACCTGTCATCGTAGACGATCACTTCCCTCTAATACCCCCAAACCACCAACACTGCTTTAATACAGGCTCATTCAGATATGGTATAAATATTTATAATTGAATATATACGTGCTGTTAAAAAACAAATATTATAACAAAAATAACAACAACTGCATTGGTAAACCGCGGTGTGTTTTTTCAACGTGTAAATGAATACGAACAGCATACAATAAATCTACTCCTCTTCGCAGAGCGTTGTGTTACAACATACACAAACTTGAGGCGTATTACTCTTACGTCATTACATAAAGAAAAAACCGCAGCGGTTTACCGCGCCGTATTTGAACGAGACTTAAAGGTCCTTTGGAACCGATCCCGTACAGCTCTACGGATAATGTGCCAAATGAGGATACGCTTGTAGACAAACTCATCATCCCTCTCGGGGGCCCCGCAACTAAATCTTTGGGAAATGGGGATACCGAGTTACTGGCATTGTATTTCACCTGTCTTTCAGAATGATCACGTTTGGGCCATTTTTGTTTGTGGAGACTATTTTATTCAATTTTAAGCAGCTTAAGCTAGAAATTATCAACAAAACAAATAGAAAACATTTCTCACATATGCTATATAAGTTCAAAATAATCTGGTTTACAAATTATCCCTTGGCGACTCAAAGTACATACTGTGATTCCTGGCAGCAAATCAAAATCTGAATTGGGTTTCAAATATTAAATCCAAATGTAGATGATACACAACCAGATGGAAAGAAACATTTCCACCCTGTTCATTTGAAAGATATCTAATATGAATTTAGGTTTTTAATACATGTCGTCCAAGCATAATGGTTTCCTCAGAGATATCGAATTCTTTATTTCGAAACATGATAATTCACAAACACACTGCAACAAGATAGGTTCGTGTTTCCCTGTTTGAAAGGTATACGTTAAAGAGAAGTAGCTCGCAGACGTCGGGTGAGCACGGTGAAATCGATTCCATGTTTTACCTAAAAATGCAGGAAATAGTAGACCTGTGTTGTCTAGATAGAGCTCAGCGTCGACGCTGGTAAAAACTGCTCGTGCACTCGTGTTACGCCGAGATGAATTTTAGAGATAAGGAAAAATTAAATTTAGGCAAGGAAAGCTGAGAGAATTGTTGATTGGTAGCCGCGAGGAGTATACTCGAGAACTTTCGTCCCCCGAATTTTTGACATTTTCAGGGACGCCTATTTTCAACACTAGGAAAGGACGTATTTGGTGGGTATGGGTAACAAGTACATTTGGTTCTCAATGCATCCATATTCTTAGCATGTAGTTGAGATGTTTATCCTTATTCAAACAAGTTTAGTTCCATCGAAGACAATTATGTACTGGTAGGAACGTTGGTTCAAATTCGTTGCTATTCTGCCGGCATAATGATGACAGAATCTGGAAACGCTTCATCTGGTAAAGTTTAATTACGAATCATGCTACTTTTAGATTGACAGGTGATGATGGCGTGAAACTTGTTACATATGTATTTGAACACAACCTGTATTTACAGTGCGTCCCGGAAAAAAAAAACTAAACCGATAGAGAAAACGAAATACTTACTGCATGGCTAATCGTCATTGAAAGGGAGTTCAGTATTTTGTCAACCCTGTTTGTTGCTACGGCAGGAAGCCAGTGAAAACGAATTCGGTTGATAAAATTATGGAAATGCAAGCATTACTTTAAACAAACAGAACTTTGTTATTTCTGGCTCATTTTTTCTGATTAAGGTGTAATATGAAAGGGCAGAAACTGAACTTTCTTGAAATGTGTTTTTTTTTTAAACTCAGATACCATTGGCCCAATGACTTTGTTCAAAGTACCCTTTCTTTATATTGTTTTTAATCACACTTATGCATCATTTCAGTTGCATTAAATGAAAAAGGAGGATCTAAGCTTTACAAATTATGTGTCATTTATTAATTATAATTGTGATTAAGTTATGATAAAGCATCAAAAATTCTCGGTTTCGTTTTTTCTGGACGCATGTATACTCTTAAAGACCGTCAATACTACTGGTCAAGAAGGGATTAGAGCACATAGCGAGGTCACTGACAGGTGGCTATCTCATTAACTCAGCTCTCAACTAACATAAGAAAAAGAGGATCATGGGGGACCAACAGGCACCGATTGGGGAAGTTTTCTGTATAGAGGGAGCAAGTAGCTACAAGTAGGACAGTGGGGCTTTAACATAACTTCTTCCGCAAGCGTTACTAAATCCTTCAACATAAATTTGATACAGCAGACATTACGTATCCAACATGCTGATAACACCGCATTTGAGTAATGAAATTAGTATCCTCAGTTCTGGCAGGAGTCAAAGTAGATTATCTGCCTTCGTTCTACCGGATCTCATGATGGATAGAGGATGATCTAAGCATTAAATGAAACCAGGAGGAGCATGACTAAAGCTACTTGTCGTATCCAATCAACGTCGCCACAAATTCATCAATTCTTCAAAATCCGACACAAGGCTATCCGCGAATGTTGATGACCGGGTGAATTTTGTATGGTGGCTTCGAAATTTCCTTTAAACCCCTTTAATGATAGATATGTACCTATGGATACTTATCTCGGTCATGCTGGTTGAATTTGTTTTCTTCTTCATGCATCCAACGAGCTATTTCATCCAAAATAGGCACGAAACATATTGATTTGAAATCACGCCTATATAGCCTGATGTAATTATCATAGTAGTTTAAAATAGCACATTAAATCACATTTCAAATAAATGCATTAAACTTTCAATGCAAATGGTGTTGCCCTTAAAAGGACTTATTCTAGAGCCTTCATTTCGTTGACATCAGCCAAGGCAGTGAGATGACTGATGAGGTTCGGAGCATAATTGGAAATAAATATTACTAGAGAGGAATTTACTTGGAATTGTGACAAAAATATTTTCTTCTTCTCCTACTTCTATTTCTTCCTCTCCATCTCCTTCTTCTTTCTCTTCCTGTTCGTTGACATCTCTTTTTTTATGAGTGATTACAAGAACTTAACATGTCACCTGACATACGAAATACGTAAACAGGTAAGGCTTTCGAGAACATGGGCCAACATCGCATGAGACATGAGAGAAGTATACCTTTTTAAAAAATACCCACAATAAAGGGTACCTATATATATATATATATATACGCACTTCAAATCACGGACTACACCATTTTGTGTAGATTATACCGTAAGTACTCCCAAGAGAGGCGTTTAAAACTACTTCGCAGACCTGTCCGCTGAAATAATGGCGATTATCACAGCTATCATAAAAGTCACTTGAGCGATTGCTTTCTCTCTCCAAGCTATGTATTATGATACTACTCTCGTTATTGCTTTATTCCTCTGAGGATACAATCCCGCCGAAATTTCTCTTCAACCAAACTGAAAAAATAGGAATGAGTTCCGATGAAAATATTTTTCGCCAGTCAATTTCAAATGCTAATCGACTTTGAGTTTGTACTACAGTCCGAGATATAAATTGGTAATAACTATATACTGGCCACATTTAATAGGACTGCTTCGATGATTCCGAAAATTGAAAAATGTATCACTTGTTTCCAGAATAATGCACTCCAACTCACCTTCTGACCGGGGTGTATGAGAATTCGAAACCAATTCAACGTGCTCGTACCTTTTGGTAAGGCAATAATCCTCATTACCAAGTCTCTCGGAGAGGACATGAAACCACCGGTCCCCTGTTTGTCTACTTGTAAGCATGCATATGCTTTCACAGCAATCAGGTAAAACTATCGAACATATGCATCAACTTAAGCGAGCTTGATAATTTTAGAATCATTTTTGGCGATTCTTTTTCATCGAATAGATCAATATTTGTATAACATTTGCACACAGGATATCATAAATCGACGATAATGTTGCGCCATCAAAATAAGAAGCAAGTCCTCTACTCAATCATCCGGTAAGAACAACGAGTCACGGTCCATTCAGTATAGAAATCTATTTTCGTTATTTACAAACTAGCGATATTTCCTTGTATTATTGGAATAGCTTCAGCATCGCCGCGCTGATGCAAAGGGGTTCCGCAAGGGGTTATCTTCTGAAGACGTATGCATGGACTGATTACATGCACACTCGACTTTTTTCATGATTGAAATCAAAAGTAGACACGTTGTGCAATGAGTGACATATGTCTGTCTATTTGAAGATTATATTGCGAATTTTAAAAGTGTGTCGATTTTTATTGAGATTTATTCATTTATTACTTTTCTTTTTTCTTTTTTGTAGTTTAGCACATGTTGGATGGAACACCCTGTTTTTCAAAGGGGTTCACTGACATTAAAATAAAAATTAAAAAACATTCACAGAAACATGAAAAGTACAACAAAATATCAATGAAAATATCAAACATCTGAAAATCAAAGGGAAAAATACGCATTGCCATGTAATCATAAATACTACCGCAAACATATCACCTCAGAAGCAATTTCCAATATCTTATTTTACTTTTTTGTAAAACCACAGTTTTTGTCTCAAAGGAGACCACACTGCTGTGGGATTTTAATGCAATTCATTATTCGAAAAAGATTAATCTTCAATATGATCACATTATGTTGTACAGGATATCAACTCAAGAGTATGTTTATTGTGCAGACGAATGGAAACTGCGCTCAACAAAAAACATACGCACGTATTAACTGAGATTTGTGTTAAACATTAAAAGGAAAATTAATGCATATAACGCTTTATGTACAGGTGTAGTCATTACAAAGAAAGAACCGCCGCGGTTCTGCTGCGTCATATGAACGCATCCTTAGAGCGGTAAGAATGTGCCCGCTTGACATCTTTCAACAGTCTCCTCATCATTGGAAATGTATATAAGCATTCTGCGCAACATAGAATCCAATTCATTTGAAATGTTATTTGCAATTTGGTGGAAAAGAAGCGAACTAAACGTAGTCAAAATGAAAAAAAAATCTATAGTCCAATTTCACGAAAAGTCATCTTCAAGCTTGGTTACCAACTCGTGATGTATACAACCCGATTGATTTGATTCCCACACCATGAATAATCATGAACGATTTCTCACTGATGTGCCATTATTCCGTGAATGACTGTAAATTGTGCACACTATAACGGGGCATGAAACCATGGCCACGCTCTCTTTCTCTCTATATATATCTATCTATCCTCCTCCTCCTCCTCCTTCTCCTTCCCTCACTTTCTCTCACGCAGTCTTCCTGATGATTCCAAACACAATCACATGTCAATTAATTTTGAAAAATCGACCCTAGAGCAATTTCTATGTACCCCATAATATCCCCTAAAATCAGAATCGGATAACGTCCTAAAATTGAATGTTCGCACATTTCAAAGGATTGTGGACAAGGGTAGTAAATTTGCCGTGATTATCGAAATTCCCCGCGATTGTGTCCAACCCCCTTTTTTTATTGTCATCATGTAATGTTTCACTGTTTAGAAGTTTATAATTATGGCAAATTCACGACAGTTTTCTTTTTGTTTGTATGACGACGCAAGAGTAATGAGCTTCACATTTCTGTCTGTGTCTAGGTAATAACACACTATTCAGCGCAGTACCTTTATTGCGCGCAGTAGTTTTTTATTTACACGTAATGAAAACCGCGGTAGCTATTTTTGGTGGCGGTTTACCGCGCCGTATCTGAACAATTAGCCATTTATATGAGCAATTGACATTAGCCATTGACGGAGATATCAATGACCCATATTTTCTATGATCCACTCTGTGATTTATAAATTGAAACATTACATCCCGGAATCGCCTCTCCTACAAGCGGCTGAGTCAACACGACTTTGACTAATTGACAGCACGTTCCTGACAACTAATTGAGAAAAGTGGTGTTCTGTCGAGTCAATGAATTGTCTCTTCTCGTTAACGGTCGATATGTTGTCAGTTGCCAGAGTCAATTTTGTTTGACTAGGGTTCTACAATTAGATCCCATCTTGTTTAATGAGCATGAAGTTGCGTCTGAAACTCTAGGAACTTCTGTATTTTTCCTCATCATTTACAAAAGAGTCTTGAATTAGTAGCAGAAGTACTAGTAAGAATGGTGATGGAGGTAGTAGTAGTAGTAGTAGTAGTAGTTGCAATAATAGCGAAATTGGTGGTGGTAGTAGCATTAGTAGCAGCTGCATCATTAGTAGTAGTAGAAGTACTACTACTACTATAACAAAATACAAGTAACAGCAGTTGCTGTTGTTGGTTGTGGTATTTTTGTTGTTAATGTTGTTGTTGTTATTGTTATTGTTTTCAGTTCTGTGTCAATACTCTCTATTACTGCATGATGTTATGGTGTGATGGTTCAAGAATACTAACTCATCAAAATTCAGAAATGTTGCTGTCCATATACGATCCAAAATATTTATACTGTCAAGTAAGGCGGTGTAGCATACATGTACGTACGGACAGCAAGAACGCGATCGACGAAACGAAACTAATATTACGAAAATGATACATTATTGTACATGTACAAAGCCCCAGAGCAAACTTGCCAAACTTCTAATCCGCAGCAAAAAAAAAAAATATTCCAAAGTCAAAATTAGGAATATAGATGTTTCACAAAACAAGATGAAGGGTTTATAACACTTTCCGAAAGGCAGAAACCAAAGAGTCATTCTCCTCAAATAGGAATGCGTTAGCTTCCTGCAAGAAAACCGTAAGAGCTATGTATTGTGAATGACAGTAAAGACCTTCTTGCAGGCAGTCGACGACTGGTTTGCAGCTACGCTGGTGATGTTATCTAAAAGGTGTAAAAGCGACGAACACGCCGGTGAAGTCTCAAGCACTAGGAGCTGAGTATACTGGTACACAGATACCACAGAGCGAGCGTGACGATGGGTCAGTGGTAGTGTTAAGCATCCGGCCTATGAATAATTCTAGACGGGGAATTGATTAAAAACAAGCAATATCGTGATTCCTCTTTCTACTGACCCCCCCCCCCCCCCCCCCCCCCCCCCC
>BEXV01001203.1:49546-71723 GCA_003118195.1 Hemicentrotus pulcherrimus
CACCACCCCCTCCGTCACCCCTCCCACTCTCTCTACCACCTGAATGAGTTAAAAGTCCTCGAGGTTTATTTCTCCTCTTCCTACAAACCTGCAAATTTGAGATTGGGTAAGAAAACGAACAGTTATTATAAAGTTACACGATCGGGGAGACCGACGAAAAGGTAGAGGAAGGTGATATATTCAGAGAAGAATGGATGGGAACGGGGTGAAGGGGGTAAACAGACACTGATAGAGGGATGACATGGCAGTACATGGTTCCAACTAATTAAGACAAACGCCTGACACGTTAGAGAAAATGAGACTGTAACGAGAGAGTGAAGTGTGGTACGTTCGATGCCAAAGATTCAATTTACCTCGCCTCTCCTTTACAGTATAATACATCGGCAGGATTACAGGAAGAGCAAATTTAAAGGGAGGCAACTCTTCCGATGAATTACGGCAGAGACGATGTCACATACTTAACACGACCGCAGAGACCTTCGAGAAATCTACATAAAACAATTTCGATACTCTCGGGCGTCGCCAAAGATTTTCTTGCTTTTAAAGATTTTCTGAGTTTGTTTTAATAATTTGTACATGAATATCATTATGTACTATTCAACTGTATTTCTTCCATGCCCCAGAAGGGGTCGTTAAAGAAATAAAAAATCGTTGTCATTATTATCAATGTCGCATTTTTAAATAAACGGATATAATTGATGGCATGTTATGTAATCCGACAAAGATTTTTCTAAAGTTTGTACAACAGGGTACTGAAAACACCTTTGAGCTGATTTACTGAAAGTCTCTGATAGCCTGATGAGTGTGTAAACCTATTTTATTTTATTTTTTTTGACGTCTTGTAACTTAACAAGGTACCCCCAAAAAAACGGTGTACCTAGATGTTGTGATACATGATTATTTAAAAATTTGAATTACCCTGAATTTAAGGATTTTTTTAAAAATAAAATTTATGCAGAATATGGGGATTCTAACACTGAGGTACCTGAATGAGAATTCGACTATCTAAGAACCTAGCGGACTTGCATCATAAATCAACAGAGTGAATTGCGTTTAAATTACGATCAGACTGTGGATACTAATCAGACATGCAGCCATTATTTTGACCATGCACGAAGCCTATTACGAAATGAGTAGAAATTTTGAAAAACAAGATAAATCGTGCTCACCGTCGTGCAGCCGAACAATTAAGTCCGGGTCTCATGATCTTGAAGAACTCCTTATTATATATTGTAAACATTTTAATTAAATATCTTACTTTGTCATTTAACTGACGACCTTTACAAATTTTTGGTTATTTTTAGTTGAACTATTTTTATATACTGCCCCAATGGGTATATAGCGAATAGTCATTATGATTGCTTTCGGATTTATTAATGCCGCGATATAACTCAATGAATTCGAATTATGTATTTTAGTAAAAAGGTATAATACATACATCTACAATAATTCAGAATTGCAAAAATTATGCAGCAGACCTTTAAAATATGCCGATCACGCTCCTTTTTCTCTCTTCTCATTTTGTCTGCTAGTGGCTGTTTACAACTCATACATCATTCATGATATTAGGGGATGACTTTGTCTCTTTAAAAAACCACGACCAAATGATCTCTGAAAAACTTTCTTTAACATTTAATTTCGTAAACACCAACTTGATTTAATGTGACGTACGAATGGGATCAAGTCATGTCACTGTATATTTTTACGCGAAAAAAAAAAATCAGCGAGAGGCAGCGAGGCATTTACTAGTCTCTTTAAACGCTTAGCCTTCCTCCTTTTCGCTCTCATCTGCGTAAATGTATATGCTCTATCAGCTCCGAAGAGGATATTGAAAAATGTGACCTCGCTGTTATGAAAACTGACAAGAGCGCGCGAGGTGCCGTGTGGGGGAGTCTCGTGAGAGGGTTTCCCGGGAGGGCTAATGAGGAACAGGGGGTGCAGCAGCTGGAAAAGGAGCGATTCAGATCAGAGTAAGATGTAGACGTATTATCTGTAGTATGAACAAACACCTGTTAGCTATTTTCCCAATGTCGGTCTTATTTATTTACATTTGTCTGCGTTTCGATTTTTGCCTGATATATACTTTATGTCTGTTGTGTCAGTTATTGCGATAGTCTCCATTATTAAGCAAATAATGTTAGACGAGCCGCTCTTAAAGGAGCACATCACAGTTAGGTGTGATTGAACATGTAGAGTAATGCCGTTCCAGACGATGAGTCGTTTGAGTGACGTAGGACGGTGTCAGTGACTGGCGCCTGCTTGTGATGCGTCAAGCGAGAGTAAAAATTGCATTATGTCACTTTCTTGTTGGCTCACTGCCTTCACATACATCAGATAACCACTCTCGTGCATGTAACGTCATTTGATTAGCTGCGCCAATCAAACCTGTGAGGAAAGTTGGCTTAATACGACAAAAATCACAATCACGATGACAATGACAAAGACAATTTATTCTCATGTCACCCACATTGGGGTATGAGGTTAGGTAATGCAACGATATGTTTGCATCCTGTGTTTACTTTTTGTACGATATCACTTTCGTATAAATTATGTCGTCAAAGACCGCACAAATCGTTGACGCAGTCCTAAGTCAGTGAATAGGGACTTTTAGATTTTCACGTCGACATAGTGGACTGCAACGTGTGACGTCCTTTTAAGGCACTGTGAAGTACCTTAAGGCATTGCCAGTGCCTTAGAAGGACGTTACACGTAGCAGTCCACTTTGTCGACGCGCAAATCTAAAAGTCACTGTCGCCCAGTGTGCAACGGCCATTAGACAACCTCTTTTAACAAGGTTTAAGGACTACATTACAGTCCGCGCATGCTTATTGAGCAATAGCGTTGAAAGAGTTGCATGTCGAGACGTGCTATCCCTTGGTGCGTCATCATACTGTAATAACCGATTGCTTTCAATCAGAGAAGTTAATCTTTCTTCAGAGAATATGGAAAGATGTGCTATTTGATGCTTTTGATGAGCAATAAGTATTGAGTGGAAAGCATCCTTGGCTTCTTTGCTGAATTATTGACAACAAATAATTTTTTCTAAAAACTGGCTGTCTGTATCTTGAAAATGTTCAATATTTGTTTACATTGTTCATTACTCATCATAAAGAGGGATAAATTATTAAAAGACTTGATTGTACAATCGCAGTATACTGGGTGATGTCACCTCGTATTCAGAGTGGTTCATAACACCACATTTTCCCGTCATGATTGAGTGTTATCCGCACTGACCTAGCCCTATCCAAGAAATACTGGACATTGTATGTGCTATTGATACATAGTTTACAACATTTTTATATATGCCAATCATACTTCCCCAATATAGCCAATGTGATGTCGATCTTTATAATATGTCACAATACATGTGGTTGGGGCAAAACTCAGGGCAAGTAAGAATAATTATTGCGGGGAATGTCTTTCTCCATCCCAAACATTCCCACCTTCCATTGAAGCAACAGGCTGTGAATAGAATAAGGAGTCATCTTCATTAAAATAATGACAATCTGTATTGAAGGGATCATCATTACGTTAACTTTATTTTCCCCATTCTATCTTTCTCCCCCAGACTCTCAAAAATTCCCTCGTGTTCTACCCCCTCCTCCTTCTCTCTCTCTCTCTCTCTCTCCCTGCTTCATCATTCTTTCCTTTAGCAACTCTCTTCTTCCCATTAATCTTCTCCGTTATTATCGTAGTATTTTCCTCCTTGCTTTTCTTTCTCTAAATAAAGGTTGTAGTTGAAACTACAAGGGATTGCACACGATTATATAATGTCTGGCCATTAGGAGTACCGTTACAATTCGGGACATGATCATCCTGTTAAGAACCAAGACGATATCAATTCGGAGTTAAATAACCCTGCGCGCTATATGACAGATATTGCAATGGTTGAATTTGTTTCCAAAAAAAATATGACGAGCTTTGAATTCAGTCTTCCTGTCCTCGGATGATCTAAAATCAGATGGAAATGAGAATCATCGCAATATTCAACCATGCAGACTAGCGATTAAACAGCTCTTGGGGTGGCAAATGATTCACGGTATGTTGAGATGAAGTGGATAAGACGTAGATATTAGATAAGAAATGATTAGATATTATTACTACTAAATTCATACTTGACTAAAGTAGGCCTACATCAAATTTGCTCAAATCTTTTAGGACGTTAGTTATCACATGTGTCGCGTAAAAGAATGTACCTAACACTCACTTTGGCTCACAATAGACCAAAAGGGCAACCTAATTCGTTCGGGGATTTGTTCTGCTGAGACTACGTCTGGCTTCACCAAATCCCTCTCCGTCAAAACACAAAATTTGTTTTCAAATATACCCCTCTAAGCAGACGGGTTTTTTTTCTGTCTACGTCACATACTACTAGTACTCTATTGCACTTTGTAAATCTCAGAGGCTAAGGTGTGAGGCGCAGAGGGGCTCGTTTTCATAAGGTATACACCAACCTGTCTCAGCAAAGAGTACTGTTTCACAGAGCGAAGAGTGGCTCTACGATCCGTTTTCATTCCACTTGAGAAAAGATGTCAGTAATTAGGCTTACATATCTGGGTTGGACGTTTTAAAAGTACGTTAGCATGTCAGCAAATCGTAATATTTACTCTATCTGAATCAAAGTGTAATGACTATTACATAATTATACATGGAGATAGACAGTGATATGAATAAAAGAATGCACTGTGATCAATAAATTCCATATTGTTCTAGTTTTTTTGCCTACATCAAACTAATAAAAATCAGTATTTGCAAATAATCTTAAGCACATGAAGATATTTGGAACATCCATGCCCTAATGTTTCTTACACCTCTTAATTGTGGTTTTCTTTCTTTCTTATTCTTGCGATATTACTATAACGTGGGGGTTGTACAATGTAGGGTGTAGGGAAAACAAAATGACACTACTAGATAAGGCATATATTTGATTTGTGTTACCAAAAGAAAATATGAACACTGCATCCACGCTATTCAAAATAGAAAATTTGAAAAAGTGCGGTACACATTCGATTTCTTCTCGAGAGGAAATAAAGAAATTATGCATGCGTTTGTTTGATGTGGTCCCATTAACTGTAAGAAGTTACCTTCAATCATGTTAATGGTCTCTTTACAGCTAACAGAGTCGCACTCTCATTTCGCATCATGACTCATCGCCACGTTAGCGCCTCAATAGATAGACCCAGACATGAAAATAGGTGGTTTTATATGAAGGCACTGATTTTTCACATGAGATCGATCGATTAACATTAGCACAAAAAGTGTCTAGGACTATTCAAAGATCTCAGAAAATCAGAAATTCATTACAGAGGGTGTAAGGGAAGATGTGGAGACAACATAACATTTCATTGGTGAATGAAATTGCAAACAGTACTTAAGCGAGCATGCTGAATAAAATGTTATATTTACTTTAACAGATACATGATCTTTCACGTTAGAACGAAAATACCGACTCTATTTCGCCTATGATACCCTGACCCTATTCTACTTTGCCGATGAGGCCTATACTGCTCATTAATTGACAACAAAACTGATAATTAAAGACTTTTTTGTCCTTGGCGAAAAGGGACAGAGTAAGATAAATAAACTTCTATTTTCGTCATAAAAACGTTGCTTTGACATTTCAGAAGATGAGTTTGACAAATCCAAGAAGATACATACATGTATCAGCGCAATCCTTTAATTCTGGACTAAGGCAAAAGTAACTTCATATCTAGGTAAGATCACGTGACTAGTGAGATCACATGCGTATGGCTCATAAACCTCCAGAATAGACCCGCTTGCACAATTTGTGCGCGTACTTCTTAAAGAAGCTTTTACTTGACCACTCAATTTTTGCAGTAGGTTTTCCTAACATAGCAACAACTAATACGGGCAAAATAAATTCCAACCATAGATATGCCATACTGTCTATCAGGTAAATTGGTAAAATCAGGTAGTTGTCAATTAAGTAGGCACAAGTAGGTATTCTGAAAACCTTAAAAAGATTTTAGTTTGTAACTATACCCTATTCATAAAGCCTATAGTTGGCAACTAAATTGTTAATTGTCAACTTTATCCAAATAATATTCATGAAACCTGACTCTTGCTTAGCAACTAAATTGCTCCCATTTACAGCTGGTGTAGAGAACCTCTAAATCACTTTAGTAGCCAGCTAGTCACTTCATTATTGATTGTCAGAGGGACAAAAGTGGTCTGAATTTTATAGAATTGGAAGAGATTTTATGCTAGCTGGTAAGTTTTTTAGTAAGGTGGACGAATATAAATTTAGTTGATAACTTGGAAGTTGGCAACTGGACACAAAAGACTGCCATCAGAAGCCACACAATGGCTAATTCCCAACTAGTAGTTGGATTCTCTGGGGATTAGTTGGCGACTAGCTTAATAACTTAAAGGTGAATATGGGCCCAGGTTTATATAGGCCAGATTAAATTATTGTATAATAAGCTTGTCAAATGTTTGTCAGACCTAGCACCAGCAACACCGGGAACGCAATATTGCGATGATGAGGGAAGACCACTATTTCAAGTTTAGGTCCAGCTGGATGAAATGCTTCGCCACTATTTAGGTCTACAGGTGACTCGCTAACCACGTCTACTCGAAAATGAATTTAATGCATATTGAACACGACTTACTAAAATAGATTTAAAGATATCTAATTCAGTCCGTATTCATTTGCACAGAAGTTTGGTACATCGATAAAAAAAAATGACGTCCATCTGTGAATCACAACTTCTTGATTCATCGTTGCAAAAATATTCGAAAAATGCACCTGCCTAAATCTGTCGTGATAATAAAGGTCTATATTAGTTCCGCTTCAGGCGATTCCACGACACGTTTCACCATGAATCATTAACATGAATACATGAATATCATTAATGTAACATCTGTTGAGTAAACGGGTCATTAGGAGATGTAAGGCAATTAGTGTTACAGACAAGTGCGCAGCATGAGATTGAAATAGAAGCGTATTTAATGTCCTACCTTCTCACGGGGCTGCCAGACGTCCAGGCCAAATCCGCCTTCCTCCTTCCCCGGGGGGATCGGGGTCTGGGCAGTGCCATGGCGCCTCTCTCGTCGCTGCGGTACGACCGACATTCCAACAAGAAATTTAAAAATCCAAGGTAAAGAACAAACTGTGAGTGTAAAATTCCAAGTTATATAGATCCAAGGAAAGGCTGGATGTATTCCCAAAAGTGGCTGTGTCCTAGAATCCAAATCCCAAATCCAAGAGGCTAAATAGATGAAGCGTGAATTAATCCAAATAAGGGCATTGATCGCTCTCTCTCCGGTGAATAACCGATCAATCAAAACTTGCTCGGCAAAATCACGGAGAGTAAAGAAGCCACATGGAAGCTGAATGTATATTGATGATGGTTCGCCCTCTCGTCTTGATTTATGGAATTGATCACATAAGCCAGTTCGTCAATATGCTCAAATATTCTTACGCCGCAAGGTTAATAAAACAGTACCACAGCGTCGACCGTCTGCGTAAGCTAAGGCGCGAACAATCCAGACAGTAATTTGACAGCCAATCACCAGCACGTACTGTGGAAATAGATAGCGGCGTTTTGAGTGTTGTGGATGTGTGTGGGTTCAGTGCGCGTACCAACAACCTGCAACTAACAGGTGCCGAAGGGGGAAATAATCTCGAATTGCGAGACAAACGGATAGTGACATAACACAGTTGGAAGTCAAGAAAGCTATTCGCTTATTATTTGCTTTCCTATAATGCACTTTCCGTCCTCCAGTACTTGTGTAGGTTTAGGTTATGGTGCTAATAATGGCAGAGCACATGATAGTGAAGTGAGGGGTGGGGTGAAAATAACTTTTTTCGGATGGGTAGAAGAGCGATAGGCCTAAATGATACGACACTAATGATGATTCGCGCATTTAGAAGGCGCCATGTTTCTGTTATAAAGATAGTCGTTATGCATGCAGATAAGAAAACTTTAAAATGCAGTAGACTTACATGCCACCAGCGAAAGATGACATTAAATAGGAGGGAGAGGGCATTACCCCCCCCCCCCCCCCCCCCCCCCCCCCCTTCTCCTTTTTTTTTTCTTCTTCTCCTTTCTCTTTTTCTCTTCTTTTCTTTCTCTTTTTTTTCTTTCCTTTTTTTTTGCGCCGCCAATGGGGGGGGGGGGGGGCCCCGCCCTTTTCGCCCCCCCCCCCNGCCTGAGGCTCTCAAAGTTATCGTTTATTTGAGAAAACTCGAGAAGTATGTCTAGCGCTGCATGATGTTGAATCGCATTTTCAAGTATAGGACACACATGACGACGATTCTGCAATGCATGGGAGCAAATTTTTACAGGATCCATCAACGAACCATGGACTTGTGAGCCATAAAATGATAACCAAAATGATAACCAAGATCTGAAGAAATATACCGTTTTACTAACATATTCAAATTGTATGCATACTTTTTAAACAAAGGGTAATGACGACCTAAAAGCTTGCACGAGGTTTCCCCGACATAGCAACAAGTAATGTATGTAAACTAGATTCCAGGTATTGAAGTTCAGTCATTAATAACAGGTTCATGTATTAACTCGTAACTACGTCACCAGGAAAGATTCACCATTAATATGAATATGTTACTAAACCGGTCTCTTACGATGATTATGATTTATGGTATTCATGTGTCACATCCTGTCGCCATGACTTCAACGACTGGCCATAAATTGAAGTGGATGTCTACAATGTTTCATTAAATAATATTTCGATGTAATGTCTAGCTATGGGAAACGATTGGTAAGATCGCACGAGCCGAAATGGATTGATAAAGTTGTAATGAATTATTTTTTATCAATATAAGCACACTCCCGTAGTTTGGGAATTGAACCACTCTTACCCTTTTCTTAACGTTTTCTTTTTACTTGTCCCATCTTTCTCATTCTCTTCACTATAAGGCCCTCTCCACCTCTCTCACATGAAATGTTTTCATCACTCCCTCTCTGTCACATGAAATGTTAAATGTTGAGGCATATCATGGACTGGCATTTACATTGTATATCAGATCCCCTGTATTATCTGTTCAAACTTCTCTCTCTCTCTCTCTCTCTCTCTCTCTTTCTTTTTCACTCCTCTCTCCGTACCCGCCCCCTCCCTTCGGGGGTATCCATTCTCTGCTCTCCAAAGACTATTGCTCCACCTCTCTTCCTTATTCTCAGTCACTGACACTCCCCGTCACCCTCATCTGAGTAACAGTAGGCATCACATTCAAGATAACAAACAAGATTGTTGTACTTTACGTCGTAGTTTAATTACCTCCCTATAGCTGCCTTCTCTTACAGTACTTACTCATTAAGTTACAGATGTACAACTTAATAGCCTGCTTACTCATACGATGTAATGCTTACCTTAACATTAAAGCTGCAACCATTACAATCCTATGTGTGCTTGAATAACCTTAACCGTAGCCTTAGTAATACACTTATTACACGTAAGTCTCTCACATAATACTTAAATCCCTGGCATAATTTCTTAGAAATACATAAATATCCTAGTTTACAAGTAATTACAGCTTAGATATCTTATATCTTATCAATACAAAAATTAATTACTGTGGCCCCTGTACAGCATTTTCCGTAGATGCATATACAACAGAACATCAACATAACAATTTAGCATTACTTTTTTTTGTTAAAGAAAAGACACCAACACACATTTTTGCCACCTTCGCCATTTTGTAGCAGGCAAGAAAAGACTCAATCGTTGCAACAGTAAAAGACATTTCCTAGCCATACATACAGTAATACTATTGATGGAAAACCTTAGTGCATTGGAATCAAGTACATTTAAATGTCTGAAGGAAAGAGCGCTGCTTCGAAACATACTAATAATTCAATGTGGAAACACAATATTCTGAATAGGTTAAGGAGAGAAAATATTAAGAGCATGGAAGTCAATAGTGGGGTAGACAAAATTTTATAAAGAGAAGCTTATCAACGTATTGCAGAAACAAAGAGGGAAGTTACTTCCCTAAATTTTCCTCAAGGTTTAATCAACAAACAATAGCAGGGTTTCTGGTTGTATACGCAGAAACAACCTGTGAGACATACACTTACATCATTCAGATACATACAGACCCTTTAATTAACATGTGTACCTCAGAAGGCACATTATTTTAACCCTTTGCTTACGGGAACCTGGTGGTCCCTGTGTTAAGCTTATTGGACCTATACATTTCAGTAATCAACGGGTTAAAATTTGGAAGAACAAGATGAAATATTACCCATTTCTCAAAGAGCATGACTTTAAGATAGGACTGGGATTGGGGCAACAAAGATATTCTTACATTCGCAAAAAATGTGGCAATAAAATATTAATTGATGTTACATATGGTCCTAGCTGCTAGAAAGAAAACAAAAACAATACAAAGCTTAAATTAAAGTAAAGTAATTAATGTAATCATGCAACCTGTTAAAAGAATCACTCTTCAAAAGAAATTGGCCTTTAGGACGATTTGCAGTAATGTTTGTATCCATCCTAGCTGCGCAGGGCAAGCTGGTTACGTAATCAATGAGCAAATTTCTGGTGTTGTGCATACCGGTAGTGAATACATGATCAGCTGGCCCTAAGCAGCTCATTTAACCATATATATTTTTGGCAGATTACGGTGGGAAATAGAACAATGATGATAAACAGAGGAAGCTACACGTAAACGTAACATAGTAGTAACCAATCATTGTCACAAAACAGATCTAAAAATTGAGAGATCTGCAGAAATGGAAGAGAAATAGTCACAGATTGTGTAGGTAAAAGATAATTATAAAGAACAAAAACATTCGCAAGGTAAATTAATTTGAAATTAAACATTCTGATATTGAAATAAACAAAATAATGCCACATCTCCACTCTGAATAGAAGAGTAAATTTAGCTTATGCGCTATAAAATTTCAGACACTTTCAGCCCAAATTTCATTTTCAAAATGTTACATGTGCAGCTAATATCTGTAAAGTTCATATTGTTTGTTTTTTATTGCATAATCTAACATGGCATTCACTTGCCCCCACTGCATTTAACTATCGTTCTCCTATTTTCAGCAGGCGATGAGTTGTAAATCTATTGACAAAATTGCACACCTATTAACGAACCTGAAATGCACCCCATATCACTAAATACTGCACACATTATCTGAGCTGATGATTTTAATAAAATAGGAAAAGTCAGCAAACACAGCTGATTTAAGTTAATGGGTTGCCCAGTTATAGGATTGAACACACTTCATGTTCAAATCAATTCATACAGGAAATACCACAGGAAGAAATACTTGTTAATTATTTGCTACTAGTAACAGTATTCATAACTGGTAATTGACAGTCAGGTAACTGCATTTTTACCTGTGAAAAGTTATCCAGACCATTTCATTCATTTGATAGAAGAAAAGATTATTAAATTCAACTAAATCCGTTTGCTGTGAAAAGGAGAGTGATCTTGAGCAAGCTTTCACATATTATTGTTGTTTTTGTATTTGTATATAGCGCATAATACATCAACCTATGTCCCTGACTGCTTTCTGAGTGATTATACTAGCTTTATTACCCATTCATAGGTTAATTTCATTTGTCACAAAAAGCTTACCGGTACCAATAATATCACAATTTTGTTAATTTTTAATTAAGATGCTGATGGGAAATATATGGTTAGAAAGTACAGAAAACCCAAAGTAATTATGCCCTATCCTTAAAAAAATATAAATAATAATAATCATATTGTATTAACTAATCTTTTCATTTTTGGAGCACCTTACAACTGACAAGTGTTCCATACAATGCAATATACCAGTATTCATATCTATGTATCAATACATCATTTAAATAATGCCTTAACATTGGTCATTTTATCCTGCTTCATACAGACTTTATCTTTGCATCCTCCAGTAAAATGGTTCTTTTTCAATACATATGTAACACAATAATAACAGACATTAAACAATGACATATCTCGCATGATCACCACTATCATATTGAATTCCAACGGAAAGACTGCATTCAAACTCATCTGAAAGTCATAATAAAGGAATCATATTTGAAACAAAAGAAGTACCAAGGGCATAATGCATTACACCTGTTAAGAGCCAGAAGGGTGTTTACTCATGTTAATTTGTTAACCACATAGTTAATGCCCTTCTGGCTTGGACAGACGAGTTGATCGCAAAGGAATTTCTTCTTTTTTTTTTGCAAGATAGTTCATAAAGAGCAGAGGCCAATCTGGGAAAGTAAGGGACAATGTTATTTAACCCTAACCTGCTTTAGTAACCACCTGTCAACAAAGACCACTTTTTGTGTTTCACTTGAAAATGGTTTCTCAGTAAAACATGTTCTAAAGGAACCTGTCTACAAAGACCACTTTTTGTGTTTCCCTTAGGTGGTCCCTATAGACAGATTTGATTGTTTATCTTTTTATTTTAGCCCTGCCCCTTGAGTGCTTAGAGTTTCTGCATGTAGCAGGAAGGTCAATACTATTGAGGAACATGAAAAGAAACAAAATGGAAACTGAACATTGACTGCAGTATGGCTATTTCAAAAGCTGCTTCTTGTGCTGAGTGAAGTAAGCAAATATTCATTTGAAATCAAATAATCAAAAATTAAGAGATATTTCAACCAAGTCTAGCAAGATGCATCTGGATATTCTTTTGAGAATTTACAACTTGTCATGACAAAGTGTCTGAACTCCATTGAAGAAAATAAATGAAATCCACTTCCGGTATTCAGTGAGTTACTACTGCATGAAGTTGAAAATGAAGATATCCAGAGACACAGAATGAAACTTAACTCCCGTTCTATAGCAGATCAAAGGCTGTGAATTAAATGAATTCTACCGGTATTGATATTTGAAATTTCACTTGCATGCATTTTGAATCGTTTCATTTGTCCAAAACAATGTAATACAGGGTCATATTTTTAAGATGTCCATACAACCCCGAATCTGCACTCTTTCCTCATGAACTATCTATCATTACATTCACATACAGGAGACCAAAAGAAATGATTCATAACTTAAAAACATGGAAATTCCTATCTCTGAAATAAATAACGTTACCGAATGTATATAACTCGACTAGAAAATACTGTACAATTATGGCATACATCAAATACACTTAGAAATACTGATAGCTTAAGTAATAAAACTTACTTACTCGTAAAAAATAAGGCTTATTACTAGCTCCCTATTACACACAAGAGAAAAATAATCCTGGGTGCCTTGCATCACAGAAAAAAATAAACCCTAGTTAACAAAAAAAAGAAATGAAAGATACGTTGTAAACTTTAAAGCTTCAGAGAATCAGACGGATGTCGTGAACAAATACACCATTACTGTGCCCCCATGGCTGCCCATCGTAACAAAATAATTGAATTTCAACTACAACTATGCAATATTAACAAAATCATTTTTTGATAGGAGAGAGCAGTTTGGGATTGCAAATAAAGTAGTTGTGGGTCACAAATCCATACCTTACCATCAATAAAATCTACCTTTAGCAAAACATGTCTCGGACACTCTTTGCCATATTGCAGATTTCATTTTTAACAAATGAAATAAACCTGCACAATATACAGCTAATAGTTCATCACAGGACCGAAAAGTTTGAAGTTTGTCAGACTTTAGATTTGAGTGTACAGAATCCCTATTAAAAGGTTAATTCCTAATTCATGCAACAGACTACATATGATGAATATTCAAATATTAGTGATAAGCATTCAAACAAAAGAATTTGACAAATTCATCCCAGTGCTAGCTTACAACACAAATTTGTATAGCAGCAAACATTTCAGTTTTTGCTTTTACTATTGCATGATACATACTAAATGTAATTCAATACAATTCTTATTTCTTAGAATTTTTCACAGATTTATGAAAAAGAATGTCACTGACAGTACCCCGAATTATCAAATGCAAAAACAAAAAAATTGAAGATTATTGCCGACATTCCGAGAACTCTAAAGAATCGAAAATCCATTACAAAAATTACAATTAAAAAAAAAAATCTTAAGCTGCAATTACATGGCAAATAGAGACCTGGCGATTAAAAAAAAAAATACATATAGAAAGCCCTGATACAACGACATGATATAACTCTTATTGTACTCTTATTTAAAAATACATAAATCCTAGCACCTTAAAATAAGATTCCTAAATAATTTCTTCAATCCTGATTCCACCAAGTACCCTGTGTAACCCCATACATATAAACATGGACTCAACCACTCAGAGCCGCAACCCAAAGTCCCCTAGCCATAAAATCGTAATGTGATTATCAAGCTTCAGTGCTACGAAAGGCAGCACGAGATTCACACTGATGGCTCAGTCTTGACCTCGGCCTCGGGATCTATTCCTGGTTTAGGTCTTAGTCCTGGAACCCCAACGTACGACTACCAAAGAGTGGCCTGGAAACATGATTAATGTGAAAATTCTTTTTCTTCTCTTTTTTTTAATTTGAAGGGAGGGAGTTTCTGGTTGGGTTTTGAAAACAGTTGGTTAAAATGGAATTTGCTTTTGAAAAGACACCAAACGACCCAACACAGATTTGACATGGCTGTCGACCCACCGCGACGTTGTCAGCAGCAGATGGTAGTTTACATTAAACCTGAAGTAGTGTCGGTAGAATACCCTGCCTTTGACAAGGACAAAATAACATTCCAGATTACTCATGGCCCTATTCATACCCGGTATTAGATCGGAAAAAACCGAGCTGGGAACTTTGGGTTGCGGTCTTCTTTGAGATAGTCCGAGAGACATACTATTTCTTAAGATCATTTTATTAATTACCATACACTTTAATACCGCAAGGAATCAACAACATACTAGATATTCATACCCATAACATGTGCATCATGTCTAACAGTGGCATACTTGGTGCAGAGCAACTCTTCTCTTTTTCCGCCTTAACGCAGTATTGATGGGAAAGGTCGTGGCATGAATATTATTACAGATGGTGTGACGGGGCTTGTGTGTCTGGGCGCTTACCAAAAAATAAAAGTGCAACTTTTGCCTTTGGATATAACAAATAGTGTGAATCAAATAGCCCTCACCATCATAAATATTCATCCTTCATTGTATCCTCTAACATAATTTTTGTTTAATTTATGGAATATGAAAGGTAAACTTATTCAAATTGCTGTTTTAAATAGACAGTCTGGGTAAGCGACCTCTCCAGACACAAGAGGAGTGGATGTAGAATGTCCTGATTATTCTCTTCTTTTTTTTTTTTAATTTGAGGATGGATAGATTGAATAACCATGATTTACAGAACCTTGTGAAGAAAAAGGGACTTCCCATACATACACATGAAACAGTAAAAGATAGGAAGATATAAATGAATCACATACACCGTTCCCTACATGAGACGATTATAGATAGGTTCCCCCTTCCGAGAGGAGTAAGAAAAGCCACCCTGAACCACCCATGAGACTGAAAAACAAGAAATAGCTGGATCCTTTAAAAGGTAGTTTGTGCATCATACTCCGCACAATACAATACTTTTTTTCAAGAGTTTCTGCAGTAGTAATGCACACTGTCACACGTTAAGTATGTATATTGCATGTGAATATTGCCCTTGCATTTTAAATATAACATCACAGTATTCATTACAGCCGATGATTGACCGATGCAACATCGACCCAAAAAAGAAAATAATAAAATAAGCACCCAATTAATCTTATTCTTCTCAAGAATGTAACAGCTATGGTATCCTTAACGATTACAAAATACGCACAATTTTTTGAATGTTTTCTTGAAATTTTTCCAAGACATTTGCAAGACACATGCATACGTGCATTCTAGTATTTCTTTGAAAGTTGCATACAATCATCAACATGCAATAAAGATCATTCATTCCCAACATCCACGGCATCCTCACACCACCCCACCATATATGAATACCTACAAACTTAATGCTTCATAGTTAAAAATGCAGCTATATTCGTAGTAGTTACAACAACATTACAAGAGGTATATCCTTAAAAGTCACTCATCATCAAATACTATTTTTGTGCTAACGAGTTGCCCTATCATTTCAAATGATAACATCTTTTTTTAATAAAAAATACATACATCCTTATCACCCTATGATCCTTAAATACACACTATACCTGGAATACTTGAAGTACTTATACATCAGATACATCAGACTTTTTAGTCCAATTTTCTTAACAACTTGGACCCCCTCCTCAATAATAGGCATAATCATACTTTTTCATTCGATGAATGGTGGCACAACGCGCTCAGCACAGTTGTGGAGAAATGTAATCCTTTACACACATTTTTTATTTCTGTTTTTGCGATTATTGGTACAAAAGAAAGAAAAATCTGAAGCTGGAAAAGACCGTTCTTTATCCTCCCAGCTGCCTTGTCCAAAGGAATGACGAGCAACACACTTTCAACAATCTTACAAAATATCCTAAAATAATTTCATTCATCCTCTTTGGTCTTCTAAACACTAAAATAACTCTGAAATAAGCTTACAAGATATTCTTACCTTAAAAATTCTACGTTAAATCTAAACAACAGCGATTTAGTTTACTTAACAATGCAACCAGCATGCTTCACATAAATACATAACCATACTTTTGAAAGAAAAGGGACATGCGTCCATCATGCTCCTATCGCATACACACCTAAGGTTTAAGAGAAAAAGGACTCAAGTCCGTCATGCTTGTTTCTGAGGGATGCGATCCAACATGCAGTAAACATCAGGCAACACTGTATCAAATGACAGGCAAACTAGAAACTAAGTACATCTTACGATAACTAGGAAATCCAGATGTGACTTAAGACATCCCAAAACGACCAACAGGCTGCACAGGAGCCAGATATATATGTATACGTAATTCTAAATTTAAAGTGCAAGACGGTTACTCGTAACCTATCACCATTTAATTTCCATGCTTTCGTGTACAACTATATTGGGAATTTCACATGATTTGAACAATGCATAGTGCCTTCTCACTATCGATAAATCAAGCAGACTCAGCGTTTACACAGGCCAGATCATTCTAACTTATGGTGCTAGCAGAATTACTGGGTGCTTGCTAGCAGATTTATCATCAAGAGGCAGTGTATCATATAAATAACTGATCTTATCCGAAGCTCTACTTACATAGTAAAATATCTCTGAAATCACTTTACAATCATCAACTTCTAGCTTGTATTTTTTCCAAGAAACTACATATTTTGCATTGATTTAACTCTCAGTGACCATGCTAGATAATGCAAGATTATTGCTGTGTTACACTGAGCAAATGAGACAAATAAAAAGGAGGAAAACTATTAAAGAATTCCAGAGATTAAAGAAGAAACTTGAGAGCTGTGAGAATATAATTATATACCATTTAAATATTCAATAAACAAGTGTACTGCTTGTTCTCAGTACCGCGAAATGAGAGCAAAAGAGGTTTCCTACTGAAGAATTAGTTTAAGAAACACAAGAAACTCTGTATACCCTTGCCAAACAGCATAAACTGCAGCCTGACATGTTTTGTGAGCATAGGCAGCTCGTACAGTACACTGGTTGTTCAATCATAACTTATAAAATCACAACTAATCTAATCCACAGGAAGATATGCTGTAACATCTCTCGATCAAGGTATAACGCGATTCTACACAACACTGAGAATGTAAATGCAGTAGAATAAGCTACCAAATCACAGGCCACATATCCATAATAGTTATTCAAGCTACATGGTAAATGGTAGCAAAATGGGTCACATTCAATCTTTCTCCACACTGCATTCAAAACTAAAAGCTTAAGCCTTTAACTGGCAATATATTTTGGTGATATGCAATAAGGAACTCTCATTAGATAGAGTGTATTAAATATGTTTTCACTGCAAGTGTACATGTTTGCAAATAAGTTTACCCAAGAGAATTTTTGCACCACCACAAGACCTCTAAAAATATCTAGTTTTTACGAGCCTTTCTGAATAGCTTACCGAAGGTGATGCCAACAATATGGACACTACACAGTATATAAATGTACACTAAGGCTGGTTTTATATCAGTTAACTCCAACACACCATATACTATCTTAAACTCTACATTCAACAAATGGAGTGTTATCGTAATGGAAATAAATTTCATTCTAAAGCAAATGCTATACAGTAATGTCTACAAGTTGTATTTTGAGAACTAATAGCCAATGAAACTACGAACACGTCCAATTAACCGAGTGCTAATTGCTTGCAGATATTATGACATCACAATACGAATGGATATAATCCCTGAAGTATTAGTAACTTGATAAGATATATATAAACCTTACTGAAATATGATGCTCTACTGCCTAACGTAAGTGCTTAATACTGCCAAAACAGTATACTTCTACGACGACACATACATGTTAAAACCTGTGATGGAAATGAAATAGAGAGATTACGTTTTCAATGATTACTGACCAAACGCATGATGTGTTCTAAATAATTCATGCTTACTTATCTCAGCTCACTGCAAGAAATTTGTGATAGATAAATATATGTTTTTCTCATACGTACGCTTTATCTGTTGTATCACTGCATTACATGCTGATATATGCAATATAATCATTAAAATTTGCTTTAGACGACAGCATTGCTGATTATTCAACAGCTTAGAATAATCACACATTGTTGATGAATCTGAGAGAAAAATAATGATGGTGATCTCATAAATAGAAGAATAGCCGATCTGCTCACACATGGTGTCTTCCACTTGTTGGTGCGATTCTCTCAGATGAAATCATACCCCATCTATCGTTCTTCTTCCCACCCTTGCTCCGAAGCTCTAACGAGTTGTCGAGAGCTGTCCTGCCCTACAGCCCGGGCGCAGCTTGCTCCCCCTGGCTTACCCTTCCCTACCAAGGCCCACATCGATCCTACCCCCATGCTGATGTGAGTTGCACCCCTCTGGCCCCTCCCTAACAGGTGGTGTTGGTCACCCCTCCTGAGCCCTGGTGCTGGTGGCCCTCCCTCGCTGCCTGGCCCCTCCCTCGCTGAATGGCCCCTCCCGCTACCCTCCAAGGAGTACGTTGACCTCCCTTGGCCTGTGGTGGTGGATTCCCATTATATAGCTCTGCAAAACAAAAACAGAAATTTCCAAACAATAAAGTAACTGCATTCACACGCCAATTAAATAATGACAAATCCAGTCTGGGCACAAAATTATAACTCTCTCCTTGTACCCCTTAGGCATGGTAAGTAACTGCCACACACTGTCTCTTGCATTTTCAACCTCACAAAGTGAATGGTTACATAATTTTCTGTAAGATGGAGCATATTTCAAAAGCAACTTTCAGAATATATCCTCCTTGCTATCTAGAGCAAATCCTGCATATGTGAAAGAGAGAGATAGGGTAAAAGAAAAATACAGGACGGAGAGACAGGACAGTAAAATAATGTAAGGGTATCAATATTTTCTTTAATTGCTATATTTTGTGCACTTCTATTAGAAAAGATAATAAATACATGTAAGGTGTCATGGTCAAGTGGATGGGTCACCAGACTATTGATCACAAGGTTTGCGGTTCGAGTCCCGACACGGCACTAATGTCCTTTGGCAAGAAGTTGATCTACATTTGCCACACTCAACCCAGGTGACTGAAATGGATGCCTGGCAGAAATTAATTCATTCAAATGCTATAGCGTCGTAATGGCAGCCTTGCTAAAGCCAGGGTAATAATCGGGCAGCACCAGAAGCGTCACAACGTGGCTGACATGTGGGCTATATAAGAAGCCATTATTGTTATTATTATTATTATTATTATAACTACACTGATTGACATGAGACGTACCATCTTTTGATGTTAAAGGTTGTACTGCATGGCTAGTCTCTGCCTGAGAGGAGGTGGGAATTGAGCCGAGAATGGCTGCCATTGCTCTTCACCAACCTGGTTCTTGAACCCATGTAAGATCTACAAAACAAACAGAAAATAAATAATCACAGGTATGATGATTAGAAAAATCTCTATACGACAATGATCATAAACTACTTTTGAAACATCAACAAGAGGCAATTTCAATAGCCTTGTGCCTTTTTTCTTAAAAATTTAACATTTCATGTGTATATCCAGATGAAATTGTTTGGCAAGTCACAGGCATGCTGATTCAGTGGTATTCTCGTAATAAACATGTTTCAATGGGATGTCAGTGAACTTGTACTTGTGATGGGTTCTTTAAATACTGACCTGTTTTAAATTTGGAAAAGCTTAACAACAGGGAATATTCTTACACAGAATAACCAATATCTTTAATGGGAGGACATATTCTTGTTGATCTTGTTTACATTTGAACACAATTCTTACCTTGGCAAACATCTCCTTCAAGTTTGGCTTTGGGTTCTGCCACGATGCCACTGCGTCACAGAAAAAGATGAAATCCTGCAAATACAAAGAAAAATGAAAGAAGATTGATGCACAATGCTTCATTTCTACAGTCCACAGGTATTTCAGTACACTTTCAGGCCCAGCCTTATGAACAGCTGTAATTGCTTTCATGTCGTTGATTCAAATAGATCGCAACTTGATTTGAATCACAACTCTCTGTAATAACGAGATAGGAGTAAGGTTTTGATTGATTGGGGGACACAAACCAACACAGATCAATCACAACTCTTTGTAAGACAGGGCCCCAAATGGCAGGTATCCAAGACGTTGCATAAATCTTGGTATTGGTGGTAACTGAGCCATTAATGGCAACTGCCATGGAGATCCCGATTTGATTAGCTGTTGAGCAATGTCACCATGGTATTAATTATTGATGGCAAAGTTATCATCAGTGGTAACTTTTATGTTCCTGGGCCCTCCTAAGTTTACATTGTGCAAACTCATTTTATATAATATTGACAATATTGACATGTTTGCTGACAGGAACACAATAGGCTGCAATTTACCTGAACTACGCCAGATGGGTTGATGGCAATCATGGCACAAATACCTCGGAATGCTGAGTCTTTCTCTTCGTTATCACGGATGTTACGTAACGATGTACACCTGCAATAGAAAGGGGGTCAGGTCACACCATGTAAATATCGATCAAAAAGAATCTTCCTTCAGTTGAAAATAAATACATTGATGTACATGTACGAGTCAATGGGTTGTATAGGCCTACCATTATTACATTACACAAGCCATTGTTGCAATAGCCATAAAGTTGTCATTATCATCAAAATTCAGAATATGTGGCAGTACATGTGTTTTTATCGCAGTGTTTAGAAAAGGGTATAGATATTTGAAATTTATCCTATAATTTTTTTGTTAAAAGCAATATAATTTTGTCTTAAAGTTTGCTATGAATTAATTAAAACATTCAGTGAGCAATACCATGCTATTATATGTATTTCAAGTTTTCGTTTTTCTCTTGCATTTTTGTCTTTAATGAATAAGATAATAGAGGTAACATAGTGATCACAATCACAATTTACTCATGAAATACTGGTCAGGCATTCATAACGAAGTTAGAAATAAAAAATAATAAAAACAACATTTTCTTGGCAGAAAGTCATGTGCAACAATGCTGAGATTTCATGCATAGATGATGCAGATAAACTTCAGTGATAGATAGACTAACGACACAGAGGCTTTATAAGTATTAACCGCAGAGAACAAATGACTCAAGTTCGATGTCGAAAGTCCCCACCTATTTCAAAGTTCAGTTATTTTTTTTTATTTTTTATCTTACTATCTGTAAGTTGGAACCAATAAATATGTATGAATATTCTGCCGTTAAATCACCACAAAAGGCTGACAAATCTATGAAATATGTAAAATAAACTAATATTTATCTACTACACAAACCACAAACCATTTTAAAATGAACAATTTTCATTTCATGACAAATTCATATCACAAATAATATGAGTATACACAAAGGAAGATAGATGTTATGTTTAGACCTATAGCTTCCTTTGAATTTGAACACTCCTTATGTTGGTCTAGTTTGGAATGAATAAGAGGCCGCCCAATAATGTTAAAACTAAACATATAACCTAGCAAAACAAAATTCAAAATACAGTTTGGATCTAAAGGATACCATATTCTTGTTTAAATTCTAACACTCCTAATGATGGTCTAGTTTGGAATAAATAAGAGGCTGCCCAATATGTTAAAGAGATGGTTGAGTTCTGGGAAGAGGTAAAAAATAATTTGTGAGCGTTATCATTGTTATTATGCAAGGGTGGAAGAACATCAGATTAAACATGTTCCTT